>PVIW01007823.1:18138-68011 GCA_004026585.1 Noctilio leporinus | reverse complement strand
TAAAAAAAAAAAAAAAAAAGAGGAAGGAAGAAAAGAATAAAGAAAGGGTTTAGAAAGGCTGGGGAAAGGAGGAATAATTAGATTGAGGACTGGGAATGTGCTATAGCCACAGAGTGAGTAGACTTTAATTTGAGAGTAGGGGGAGGGTCTTGGGTATTTTGGTGGATTGAGGTATGGTGGGGATTAAGAATATGTGAGAAGTATCTTTTGCAAAGTATATGTTGGGGATTAATAGTTCATATTGCTCTCGGTATAACTCAGGTGCTTGAGATTGGCAGCAATCCCTTTCCTGAGGCTGCCTCTTTTTCTTGGTCAGGACTTTACAGTCTATAGTGTATATTCTAGCCAGTCTTGGCGTGTGGCAGGGCCTCTGATTGTCACAGTAGGGCTGATTCTGAGTGTCTGCCCCCAGGTAGGCTGGGCCTTCTGCAGCCTGGCTGGGTTTTAGGGCTGCTGGTGTTCTGGAGCCCGCAGGGTGACCCCTCCCACTCCTGGGGGAGGTTCCTGCCCATGATGAGCACCCAGCACTTCTGCAGGGCAGCTCGCAGCTTCTTCGCTGGTCCCTATGACGACTGGCCCCGCCCCCGCAGTTCCGGGAGGAGGCTGGGCTGTCTGTCTACACTGTCCGGGGTCCCCCTACACTGTCCCGCCGTTCCAGGGCAGACACCACTCCTCCAAGCCAACCAGCTCTCCGTGGAGCCCTTTAAGCGGCCTCTGTGATGAGCCCCTCCCTGGCGTCGGTGGTGTGGCCTTTTTCTCTTGCAATGGGGGATCAGTTGCCCCCCGCTACCAGTTCCCAGGTCACTGGTTCTCTGGCTCGCCGTTTGGAGTTTCTGCGGAGCCTGGGTGCCTGTGTGGCTGTGCAGGGCTGGGCCTCCCCTCTCGCAGGGGCTTCTAGCTGCTGTTTCCCCAGTGGCCCAGCAGCACCGTTTTCGGCCCTCTTGCCATCCCACCAGCGCACCTCTGGCTCCTCAGCTCAGGCTTCCCGCAGGACTCTTCTCCTCCTCCTCTAGCCCTGCATAGAGCCTCCTCTCCTTGTTGCCAGAGTGAGTCTCTCACACAGTCCCTCCCCCGCTAGAGTTCAATTCCGCATTCCCTACGGCGTTTGCCCTGGCTGCCTGCACTTCACTGTTGAGACTTCCAGTCGCCAGGGAGCCCGGAGCTGGCCTCGGTCAGACGCACCCCTCTGGGCAGAGCCGCCTCTGCCCAGAGCTGACCTCGACTTGCTGGCCGGTCAGTCAGAACGCCTCACCTACTGTTCTGCTGGCCTCCTCTGCCTCTGGGCTGTGCTCCCCTGTGTCCAGATGCTGCCTGTTCCAATTCCTAGTGTCCTGAAGATGTCTCACGCTCCCTATCTTGTCCTCTAGCTGCTTTGGCCCTCGAGAACACCATCAGCACTGCTCTCTACTCTGTTGCCATCTTCCCGATCTCCGATTTGAAACATTTTTGTTGGTTTCCTAGAGGAAAAATTATAATGTTCATATACCTAATGGGATCCATTTTAATCCAGATAACTGAAAAACCAGTTATCTGGTAATTATTTCCTATAACCCAGCAGAGAAGTATTAATTTCAAAAGAAGTCATGCAAATGTATCTTGAAGGCCCTTAGGAAAATAATGGGGTAAACAATGAAGATATTCTCCAAATTATTCTAACTTTACAGAAAGTAATATTTGTGATTAAGGAAAAGAACATTGGATACAGTTTCCATAATTTTGCTGGGCAGAAGACGGAGGAAGCAATAAGCCCACATTTCAGTTTCCAGTGTTATCTCAACATTGACAAATGCTTTCTCACATATAATAACTTCGTTAGTGTGGTTAAACTCAGATGATGTCTGTCTCACTGGATCCATCTCTGGCTGTTTAAATTTCCCCATTATCATATTGTTATCCATTTTCATAATTTTGGTTTTGTATAAAAGGTTTATGCTGTGTTCACTTTTTCTCCACTTGGCAAACTTTCATTCCAATGTAATGATTCAGCTTAAATGCCCTTCCTTTGCTCCACCTTCACAACCACCCCTGGTACTGGTTTGTTTGTGTCTCTAATGCAGCAGTTACCTTCTTGCAGACAACTTGCCTTTTGTGCCCCTTCCCCATCCTTAGGATGCCATACACCTTCAGACCAACAGGATACTGTCCCTTTAGATATCATGGGTATATGGCATGGTGCTTGGCAGTTGTGAGGTATTTAGAAATGGATTAGACTAATCAAGGCACAACTCACAGGGAAAACACCACTCAGGTGCAGTTAGAAAAACACCTGATAATAAAGGAGAAAGAATCAAAACAAGGGATGAGTAGAATCATTTTAAAGTTTCATTATTTATTCAGAGTTTAAATCTGGAGGAGGACCAAGATGGCAGAGGTGTAAGTGGAGTTACACCAATCTCCTCCCAGGTCCCATCTGGAATTATAATTTAATTGAGAAAAACTAATCTGGAACTACCAACAGAACAGCAGCTAGAAAGAAGCCTTATAACCACAGACAGAACACAAAAGGACACTTGTCACAACATCACTGGCAGGAGTTGTGGGAGTGCGAGAGGGCTGACTGGGCCCCCCTGGAGGCAACAGCTAAAGGAACGGAGCCAGGGGCTCCACCTGAGAAGGGTGGGTTCTGGTCCCCAAGCTGGGTTTCCCAGCCTAAAGAAACACAGTGGAGAGTAAGACAACATATAGCAGAGAAGGGAATTTACTAGCCTGAGAGAGCACTGAAGGCAGAGAACTATCAAGGTGACCACAAATACATTGACACCCACTGACCCTGGGCCTCAGTGGAGAGAGGGCAGAGTGGACTAGAGACACATGGGGAGAGTTTGTGGTCATGGCTTGAAGGAGAGAAGTGGGGAAGCAGCTATGCAGGTTGAGCTGCTGGCTCAATGCCCACACCTCAGACAGAGTACGTTTCACCAAGGGCTTCCTTATGAGGGGTCCTCATAACCTCACCCAATGGAAGCAATCTGCCTCACCCAGCATTGCCTGAGTCTGGTGCCTGATCACAATTCATTGATTTACATCTAAATAAATCCCTCCCACCCTGCAGTGTCTGAGCCTGGCAGCTGAGCAGAAATATAATTATTTGCACCTAAAGCCATACTTCTTGCCCAGCAGTGCCTGGGCCTGGCACCTGATTACAAACTCACTGATTTACATCTGAGTCAGTTGGTTGGTCTTGCCCAGTGGCATATGAGCCTGGTGGCTGATCATGGATTCATTGGTTTGCAACTGAGTTGGTCAGCCTCGCCCAGCAGCACCCAGGCCTGGAGACTGGCCAGACTCATTGGATTACAATTGAATCTTTCTGTCTAGCCTAGTGGCCCCTTAGCCTGGCAGCTAATCACAGGTTCATTGGATTACAGTAGAATATTTCTGCCTAGGCTAGCAACAACTGAGCCTGGCACCTGGACACAGATTCATTGGGTTACAATTGAATCTTGCTGTCTAGCCCAGCAGGGCCTGAAACTGGCAGCTGATCATGGATTCACTGATTTAAAACTGAATTGGTCTATCATGCCAAACTGCATTTGAGCCTGACAGTGGGTCACAGTTGGATAGGATTACACCTGAATCAATCTGTCCAGCATAGTGGACCTGACCCTGGCAGCTGATCACAGTCTGATTGGATTACCACTTAATTAACTAGCCTTGCCTAATGGTGACTAAGGTGATCACTGACTCCAGATGGATTGGGTTACAACAGTTAATTAGTCCTACCCAGTGATACCTATAGCTGACAGCTGAGCACAGGTCAATTGAACTAAAAGCTGAAGGGCACAGACAAAGACAGTGGATCTCTGGTTGGCTCCAATTGGCTGACTAGGCCCAGACTATGGAGTGACCTGACCTCACTGGAGGTGAATCCAGGAAGTAAAGATAGTGCACCTCTATGAAACAGAGGGTCACATCACAAAGACAGGAACTCAAAAAAGTCAATCTATAAAGAAAAAGAAATAAGAAGAGAAACCTAAAAATGGTAAGAAAAAGAAACAGTCCATCAATGAAAGGTATGGAGGAATCCCCAAAAAGATCCCTAATTAAAACAGAGGCAAACAAACTAGCAGATATGGAATTCAAAATAATGATGATAGAGAAGCTCAATGAGCTCAGCCAGCTCAAAGAAAACTATAAACAACTCGGAAATCTACAAACAACTCCAGGGAAGGTACAAGGAACTTACTGAGAACTACACCAGCATTAAAAAGGATTAGAAACTATCAATAAGAGCCAGGAGGAAATGAAGAATACAATTTCTGAGTTGAAGAATACAGTACAAGGAAACAACAGCAGGCTAGTCGAAGCAGAAGATCAGATCAGCGAGTTGGAGGGCAATGTAGAAAAATATTCCAAGACAGAATGAAAAAAGACTGAACAAGAATGAAGAGGCTTTAAGAGAGCTACAGAACAACATCAAACACAATAATATCCATGTCATAGGGATACCAGAAGGAGAAGAGAAACAAGGAATGGAAAACTGGTCCAAAATTTTTTATTATTATTATTTTTTAATTTTATTGTTGTTGTATTATATCCATCCTCTTTTTGCTCCCCTCTATCCTCCTCCCCACCCACCCATTCCCCCCAAAGTCAATCCCACCTGTTGTCCATGTCCATGGTTCCTTTATACTAGGTTCTTCTCTAAGCTGCTCCCCTTTCTTGCCTCTGCCTCCCCCCTCCCCCCAACCCCTTTCCCCCTGACCACTGAAGGCCTATTCATTGTATTCATATATTTGGTTCTGTTTTGCTTGTTGTTAGTTTTGCTCATTATTGTCCTGTAATGGGTGTGGCTTATTTCACTAAGCATAATACTCTCCAGTTCCATCCATGTTGTTGCAAAGGGTACAAGTTCCTTATTTCTTTCTGCTATATAGAATTCCATTGTGTAAATGTACCAAAGTTTTTTGATCCAAACATCCACTGATGGGCACTTAGGCTGTTTCCAGCACTTGGCTATTATAAATAGTGCTGCTATGAATATAGGTGTACATAGATTCTTATGAATTGGTGTTTCAGGATTCTTTGGGTATAGTCCAAGTAGTGGAAATAGCTGTTTCTCTCTCGATGATTTTTGGATTCTCTCCTTGCCTCTGAAGTTTGCGATTTTTAAATTTTTTTAATGGAACTGCCTTTCGGTCCAAAAATTAATGATAAAAAACTTCCCTAACCTGATGAGTGAAAACATTACTCAAGTTCAGGAAGCACAGAGGGTCCCAATGAGAATGAATCCAAACAGACCCACTCCAAGAAACATCATAATTAAAATCTCAAACTTCAGAGGCAAGGAGAGAATCCAAAAATCATCGAGAGAGAAACAGCTAATAACATAGAAGGGGGCTGTGATAAGATTATCAAATGATTATTCAATAGAAACAGTACAAGCCAGAGGGAAGGGCAAAAAATATTCCAAGTAATGGAAAACAGAGGCCTGTAACCAAAAATACTCTACCCAGCAAGGCTGTCATTCGAAATGGAAGGAGAAATAAGAAGTTTCCCCGAAAATAGAAGGCTAAAAGAATACATCTCCACCAATCCAGCACTGCAAGAGATGCTAAAGGTCTGCTTTAAAAAGAGGAAGAAACAGAGAGAGGCAGAGAGCAACATAGGTACAAATGGGGAAAATGGGAATAAAAAAGCATCTATCAATAATAAACTTAAATGTAAATGGGTTAAATGCACCAATCAAAAGACATAGGGTAGCTGAATGGATAAGAAAACATGACCACTCTGGCTGGTGGCTCAGTGGATAGACACTGGCCTGTGAACCCAAGGGTTGCTGGTTCGATTCCCAGCCAGGGTACATAACCAGGTTGCAGGCCAGGTCTGTAGCTGGAGGCAGGTGAAAGCCAATTACATTGATGTTTCTCTCCCTTCCTTCCCCTCTCTCTAGAAAATAATGAATAAAAAAAAAAAAGAAAGAAAGAAAGAAAGAAAACATAACCCACAAATATGTTATCTTCAAGAGACCCACCTCAGGACAAAAGATCAACACAGATTGAAAGTGAAGGGATGAAAAAATAGATATCAAGCAAATGGACATGAATAAAAGGCTGGAATAGCAATACTTATTTCAGACAAAATAGATTTTACGACGAAGGCCATAAAAAGAGACAAAGAAGGACATTTCTAATACTTAAGGGAAAAATCCATCAAGAATATATAACCCTATTAAACATATATGAGCCCAACAGAGGAGCACCTAAATATGTAAGGACAATCTGGAGGACTTCAAGGATTTGTACAGAAACCCACTCATAGTAGGGGATTTTAATACCCCAGTGTCAACAATGGACAAATCTTCTAAACAAACAAAACAAACAAACAAAAATAATAATAAGAGTGTTGTGGCCTTGAACAACACTCTAGAAGAAATGGACTTAACTGATATATAAAGAACCGTTCAACCTGAAACAACAAAGCATACATTCTTTTCAAATGTTCATGGAACATTCTTAACGATGGACCACATGGTAGGTCACAAGACAAGCCTCTATAAACACAAAATATACTGAAATCATACCAAACATCTTCTCAGATCACAATGGCTTGAAACTGGAAACTAATCTCAAGGGAATAAAACCCAAAACATTCAAATTTATGGAGGCTGGATAACACTCTATTGAATAATAATTGGGTTAACAATGAGATCAAGGAAGAAATCAAAAGTTTCTGGAAACAAATGAAAATGAACACACAACAATCCAAAACCTATGGGACACAGCAAAGGTAGTTCTGAGAGGGACGTTCATAGCAATACAGCCCTACCTGAGAAGGTTTGAAGAAGCTCACATAAACATCCTAACCTTATAGCTACAAGAACTGGAGGAGCAACAACCAAAGCCTGGCGGATGTTGAAAGAAAAAAATAATAATAATCAACATCAGAGCAGAATTAAATGACTTAGAGACTAAAACTACAATTCAAAGAATCAGTAAATCAAGGAGCTGGTTCTTTGATAAAATAAGCAAAATTGACAAGCCTTGAACCAGACTCAATAAGAAAAATAAAAGAGAGGACCCAAATAAACAAAATCAGAAACAACGGAGGAGAAATCACAACTAATGCCACAGAAATACAAAGGATCGTAAGAAATTACTACAAACAACTATATGACAAATATGTCAACCTGGGTGAAATAGACACATTTCTGGAAATGTATAATCTATCAAAACTGAATCAAGAAGAAGCAGAAAGCCTGAGTAAACCAATAACAACTAGTAAAATTGAAGCAGAAATAAAAAAAAACTCCCAAGGCACAAGAGTTCTGGACCTGACCCGACGGCTACACAGGTAAATTTTACCAAACATTTAGAGAAACACTAATTCCTATTCTTCTCAACTTATTAAAAAAAAAAAAAAATCCAACAAGAGGGAAAACTCCCCAACTCTTTCTATGAGGCCAAAATTATTCTAATCCCCAAACCAGGTCAAGACACAACTAAGAAAGAAAATTACAGGCCAATATCTCTGATGAACATATATGCTAAGATGCTAAGATTCTGAACAAAATATTGGCCAACAGAGTCCAGCAATACATTAAAAAGATCATACACCATGATCAAGTGGATTTCATCCCAGGGATGCAAGGATGGTACATTTACAAATCAATAAATGTAATATACCACATAAACAAAATGAAAGACAAAAACCATGTGATCATATCAATAGATGCTGAAAAAGCATTTGATAATGTAGAATAATAATTTATGATTAAGAAGCTCAACAAAATGGGAATAGAGGGAGCATACCTCAACATAATAAAGGTTATATATGAGAATCCTGAAGCCAATATCATACTCAATGGGCAAAAACTAAAAGCTTCCCCCCTAAGATCAGGAACAAGACAAGGCTTTCCCCTCTCTCCACTTCTGTTCAACATCATTTTGGAAGTTCAACCATAGCTATCAGAGAAGAAAAATGAATCAAAGTATCCAAATTGGATAGGAGGAAGTAAAACTGTCATTATTTCATTATTTACAGATGACATAGTAGTTACATACAACCCCCAATAGACTCCATCAAAAACCTACTTGACCTAATAAGCAACTTGAGCAAAATAGCTGGATACAAAGTCAATATTCAGAATTCAAAAGCATTTTGGTATACACATAATGAAACATCAGAGATAGAACTTAGAAAACAAATCCCATTTACCACAGCAACAAGAAAAGTAGCATACTTAGGAATAAACTTAACCAAGGAGGTAAAAGACCTGTACTCAGAGAACTACAGAACATTGAAGAAAGAAATTAAAGAAGATATATATAAATGAAATTATATATCATGTACATGGATGGGAAGAATTAAAACCATTAAAATGTTTGTTCTACCCAAAGCAATTTTTAGATTTAATGCAATCTTCATTAAAATACCAATGGCATATTTGAAGATATAGCAAAAATACTTTAAAAATATAGATGGAGCCAAAACGACCATGCATTTCCACTGCAAATTTCAGAAAGAAGAACAAGGTAGGAGGAGTCACAATACCAGACATCAAACTATACTACAAGGCTCATAACAGTCTGGACTGACATAAGAATAGACATATAGATAAATACAACAGGATAGAGAGCACAGATATAAACCCAGGACTGTATGGTCAATTAGTATTTGAAAAATGGGGACAGATGATAAAATGGAGTAAAAGTAGCCTCTTCAACAAGTGGTGTTGGAAGAACTGGACAGGGACATGCCAAAAGATAAAACTAGACTACCAACTTACATCATACACCAGAATAAACTCAAGATAGATAAAGAAGTTAAACATATGCCATGACACCACAGAAGTCCTAGAGGGAAACATAGAAGTAAAATTTCAGGTATCCTACGCAGAAATGTTTTCAATGATACTTCTCCAATGGAAAAGGGAATAAAGGAACAAATATAGAAATGGGACTATATCAAACACCAGCAAAATGAAAAGAAAGCCAACTGTATGGGAAAACATATTTGCCAATGAGACCTCAGACAAAGGTTTGATATCCAAAAAATATAAACAACCTACGTTATCCAACACCTGGGAGGCAGACAGCCCAATTATAGAATGGGCAAAGGACCTGAACAGACAACTCTCTGAGGAGGACATACAAAGGACCCAAAGGCATATGAAAGAATACTCTACATCACTAGCCATCAGAGAGATTCCAATTAAAACCACATTAAGGTACCACTTCATATTCCTCAAAATGGTGATCATGAACAAATCAAGAAACAGCACGTGTTGGTGAGGATGTGATGAAAAGGGAACCCCAGTGCACTGTTTGTTGGAATGCAGACTGGTGCAGCCTCTATGGAAAATGGCTTAGAATTACCTCAAAAAACTAAAAATGGGACTACCTTTTGATCCAGCAATTCTATTACTAGGACTATACCTGAAGAACCCTGAAACACCAATTCATAAGAACCTAAGTACCCCTATGTTCATATCAGCACTATTTACAATAGCAAAGTGCTGGCAGTAGCCTACCTGCCCATCAGTGGGTGAATGGATCAAAAAACTCTTTTATGTTTACACAATGGAATACTATGTAACAGAAAGAAAGAAGAAGGTCCTACCTTGGGACAACATGGATTGAACTGAATAGTATTTTGCGTAGTGAAATAAGCCAGTCAGTGAAAGACATTACAGGACTCTAAGGAACAAAACAAACAATAAAGCAAAACAGAACCAGAGACATGAAGACAAGAAACAGACGTTTGATGTGCAGAGAGGAGGGGGAATGGGGATGGGATAGAAGGTGAAAAATAATGGGAGCAGTTTAGTCAAGGAACTATCATGAATGACCCATGTACATGGACAAGTCAGATTCACTTTGTGTCAAGGGGGGAGTGGGATGAATGTAATACAACAACAATAAAATTAAATTAAATTAAGATTTTATATCTTTTTAATAAACAAACAATGTTCATATCTTTGTAAAATGACAAGTAATATAAGAACAAAGAGTATGTAGAATAAGAAATAGCATGTAAGGGTGTACATGCCTCTCTATATCTGTGTAAAGTACATTGAGATAAAGAGAGACAGGGATACAAGACTTGAACATCCAACTGTGAGTCTGGATGAAAGGACAGGGACATTAGCAGAAGTGGACATGCTTTATCTCACACTAAGCTGCATCACATCTTCCCTTCACTTCACAACCTATTCACTTAAAAAAAAAATGCAAGCCAAGAATTAAGTATTTTCTTGGAAAGGAAAGATATGCTGATCACTGATGGTTGATGGCTTTACTTTATATCTGTGCCCTATCACAAAGGTGTATTACTCTTTGTTTAATCTGATTGTGCTTTAATTAATAATCACTTAATTTTTACCTTTATAAAAATGTGCAAAAATGATCTGTTTCTGTGTCATTTTAACCCATTTCCCACTGTTCTTTTCATCCCTTGCTTTCTCAACCCAAGTTTAAAATTATGTATTAAACACAAGAGGTTGCATTAATTTATTTAAACTCCTACAGCATAGAAATTGAAGGTACATATATTCTATGATAAAAACAAGGTCAAAATATATGTTAACATTTATGTAGAGTCTTGTAATCCTAAGGTTTTTAAACTTCTTATGTTTTTAAAGCAAATCTCTTCAAACATATACACCATTATATGATGAGGAAATTAAGAATTTTCTGGCTTCAAACTCTCCATCTTATTATGATGGCCAGGGAGGCCCAGTCAGTAAATATCTTCTATTATAATTGTGTTCTCCAAGCACATGGCAAAGAGCATAATATGTAATATGGAAAACCTTCTCTAATCTTCCTGGAATTATAAGCCCTTTTTTTTTTTAAATTTTATTGTTGTATTACATCCATCCCCTTTTTGCTCCCCTCTGTCCCCCTCCCTACCCACCCATTCCCCCCAAAGTCAATCCCACCTGTTGTCCATGTCCATGGTTCCTTTATACTAGGTTCTTGTCTAAGCTGCTCCCCTTTCTTGCCTCTGTATAAGCCCTTTTATGGCATGGTTAAACTGATTAAAAATCTTACTTCATCCAATTATATTGGATGACATGGTCTTTCAGAGTCACACTGTAACTGCCTCTTTTCTTGATTTTAAGTTTAAAACTGTCACCTAATTCTCTGAGTTTTCCACTACTTGAGACAATGCCTTTGTCTTAATGACAAGGCATCTAGAGACAATATACTAAGAATAAACTCTTTCTAGGATCAAAATTTGATTCTAAGTTTTATTGTAACATCTTAGAAGCCATCCAGGCCACACCAGGCCACAAGGTTAGTGAAAGGGAACTATCTTCTATCTTTATTTATATATATTTTACATAAGATTGGTAAGTTTTCTTTCCTCATGAATATAGCTTTACTTCATGAAATAAAATGGATTTTAAGTGTATTATTTTAATGTGTTTCATGTAAATTGACATTTCTGACAGATTTGAGATTTTGGCTGAGGTACAAAGATTCCAGATATCATATGCAGAATGAGCTTTGATTTTTCATTGTTAGAAAATTTATTTTGTATAAAGATTTCTCATTACTTATTTGTTCAATGACAACCTCTAAATGATGCCTAATATATAACATGTACATCTTTTTAAAAGACCACATAACATATATTTGGTTCTGTTATGCTGCAGAGGGGAGCAAAAAGGGGATGGATGTAATACAACAACAATAAAATAAAAATAAAAATAAAAGACCACATAACAAATATTACATGCAAAACTATGAAGAATATGATAATTACCTTGTCCAAGAATTAAAGATAAATGTATTATAAAATACAGATCATAAAATACAGACAGATGACTAATAGCAAAAAGAAAACGAAATAACAAGAACTAACTTGGGAAAAGACATTGCCAGGAGCTGGACAGCTGTGTCAGATTTGACCTATTCTAGATCCAAAAATGAGAGTTATTTCCAACAGGAAATAAGCTTTGAAAAAAATTAGAAATTTAAGCAATTATGTAGGCACTTACATTTTAAACATTTGATCAGCCATATTTTCATTTATATAGTTGGAACCTGTTGTGAAAACAGATTCAGAAACTCTGAGTCTTATCCTGGCTGTCCCTTTGGAGCCCCACTACCTGCTGGGAGGTTCTTCTCCAATTGTGAGAACAGGGAGTATGGACAGTGGCTGCCCATAACCTCTTCCTGCAAGACGATGAGATTCCCACATGGGAATGGCCCCAAATTAAGCTTTAATTTTTTGAGTATATGGAAAACACAAATTAATTTGTATACTTTAAAACAGAAATATATTTATTGTCTAATAATTTAAATGAATTGAAAGCAAGGGTTAGTCTTTTGTCTTTCATTTGTTTGGGAATTATTGGTGTTAAATGATTTATTTGATGCTATTAAATCCATAATAGTCTTTTCCAGCAAACAAACATTAGTCATTATTCATTTACTTACTAAATCATTGAACCATCATTCTTTTGCTCACTTGGTGAGTATTGATTATACACAAATCCAGCATTCATGATCAGTGTTCTGCCAGCCCAGAGTCCACGAGGCAGGCAGACATGGAAATAGGACTGTAGGATGATATGAAAGTTTTGAGCATACAGGAAAAGCAAAGAGGTTCTCCATCTCAGGGAGCAGTTACTTCAGCTGAGGAACTGAACAAAGCTTGCCAAAAGAGAGGACTTAGGAACCTGGAATAGTTCATAAACACCTCTCAGCTGTGAGTAGGGGGAAATGAGTTATAGTCTTTGGAGATTAGCTCTCAAAAATAGAGATGTCCTTTGGGTTTTTATTATGTCATTTTATAAATCCAGACAGCACACCTCACTCCCTGAGAGTGAATTTAATAAAGTCTTACAAAAGATGAGAAAGGAGGACCTATGTGTACAACGGAAACCTACAATGTGAAAGCACACCTCAGAGCTATGATCAGTCTCAGGTTACACCCTCAGTACTGTAATCACAGTCTCAGGTCCCCAGAACAAAACCTCAGTGTTTTTATCACAGTCTCAGATCTCCAGAATACACCTTTTAGTGCCATAATAACAGCCTCAGGTACCCTGAACCCAGCCCTTAGTGCTGTACTCACAGTCTCATGTTTCCAGAAGGCACTGTTCAGTGCTTGACCCACAATCTTGTATCATGTGAAAGCTACACTCAGTATAATGATCAGATCACAGATCTCCTGAATGTACCCCACAGTGTTGTGATCAGTCTAAAGTCCCTAAAAACACACCATTCCATGCTGTGATCAAGCCTCAGACCCATTGAATGCACTCCTCATTGGTATAAACACAGTCATAAGTCCCCAAAATTCAACCTCAGCATTTTGATCAATCTCACTTTCCTAGAACACATTTTTCAGTGCTATGATAACAACTTCAGGTCCCCTGAACACATATTGCTCAGTACTATGATCATAGTCTTGGGTCACATGAATGTCAATTGATCAGAGTCACAGGTCCCCTGAATCTATCACTCAATTCTGTGATCACTCTTTGGTCCCCTAAATGCTCCCCTCAGTGCTGTGATCAGTTTTCACTGCCCTGAATGTAGCCCTTGATGCCATGTTCACAGTTTCAGGACTCCTGAAAGCATCTGTCAGTGTTGTGAAATAGTTGCAAATCTCCTGAACGCAACCCTCAGTAATGTGATCACAATCTAGAGTAAACTAAACATCCCCCAGAGGACTATAATCACAGTCTCTGATTCCCAGAATGCTACGATCAATCTAAGGTCCCCAAAACGCACCCCTCAATGCTGTGATCACCGTTGCAGGTCTCTTAAATGTACCTGTCAGTTCTGTGCTCACAGGCTCAGTGTCCCTGAACACACTCCTCGGGGCTGTGATCACTTTCTTGGGTCCAATGAATGCAACCCTCAGTGCTGTATCACAGTCTTAGTTCCCTTGAGTTCATCATTTACTGCTTTGGTCACAGTCTTTGGTGCTCCGAATGCGTCCCTTAGTGCTGTGCTCACAGTGTCCAGTCCCCTAAATACATAGCTCTTTGCTTTGACCACAGTCCAATGTCCCTACTAGAACACAGAGTGTGGATTTTTCTGTTTTGCAGTGAGCTGAATGAATTATTGAAAACACACTACCCGTTAGTGATATGAGGCTGCTTCTCAACTCACCTTCTCCTATTTCTATCTTCATATATGTACCCAGAAAATATGGAAAGAATTTGTCATTGAAACTCTGAGGGTTGTAAAAAGTAAAATTTATTGAGCAAACAGTTCTATGGTAAGTGAAGGCATTTCCCACGGTATCAGGCACGAAGTGTTAACAATTATTTGCCCACCTGTTGTTAATTTGTTGGACAATATTGGGGCAGAACAGTAATAGGGAAAATGTTAATGTTATTCTGAAATATGGTGTTATCTTCACTGTCTGCCTTAAGAGGAAGTTATTTCAGCTCAAATTCCAGATAAGAAAATCATTTAAATATTGAGCTGTCAAAACCTTTTATTTTGTTCTTTTGGTCACAGAATAGAGAAAATCATGGCATTCTGTGAAAACTGGAGTACTCAGAGGATGAAGACACAAAGTCAGACAGAGAGATATAACTTTGACTGCTTAGGGTCACCTCTTCATATTGTAATGGAGCAAACAAAATCTTGTGGTGGGCATCAATAAACCCTTGCAAAGCTTTACCGGTGTAAATAAAACTATAATGAAGTTAGGAAACTTGAAGCAGGAGGCCATGAACCCACAGTTTAGGACATTTCCTTCATTTTTCTTTATGAGACTATATAGGTTCCTTAAACTTCTATATGGGTAAGACTATTGTTTCTTATAAGTCTATAATTACTTCCTGTATGTATTTCTTCATTTTCTAATGATTAGTGAGACCAAAGTAAATTTTTATTTTTCTTCAAATTCTTGGTCAAATTTTTACCCAAACAATATAAACTGAATATTCTTAAAAATCCCAACACAGACACTGAAAAATGTGTACAAATCATAAGTGAATAGTTCAATGAATTTTCACAAAATGAACAAACCACTCTAACCTGTATTTAGATGGAAACCCACCTTAACTGCACCTTGAATCACCCTCAAGTCACTACCTTTTTTGCAAGGTCACTTAAAACATCATAGACTAATTTACAGGTATATGCACTTGACATAAATAGAATCATACAGTACATACATTTTTTTCATTACTTCTTTCATTCAATACTATGCTTATAAGATTCATCTATGGTATTCTACATATAAATACTTATTGTCCTCTTAACACATTAATGCCATTGTAATTGTGCTTTATTTCTTTGAGACACAATTAAAAAAACACACAGGTGCATATCATTCTGTGCATTATATAAAGGCACCAGCTTAAACTTAAAAGCATTAATTAAGTCTTGAGAAGTCAGTTTGCCTTGAAAATAAAAGTGTACTACCACTACTAATTGGGTGGTTAACATTTTCTAGGGACTCAGTTTCCTTATTATTTCTCTTTTAAGCAATACTGACTATTCTGTATAAACATCCATTTTCTCTCAGGTTTGTAAAAATTCTTATATGTGAGACAGCCATCATTAAATCCTATACCACAAAAGAACAAAAATTTGGATATTTTAATTATTGGTATGAATTTGAGAGTTACTTCTTATAAACTTTTGTGAGTTTTAATGTCCAAAAAGAGTCATTTTTGCTGCAAAAGGGAAAAATGGCAAGCTCTTTACCAAACTGATGAAAAGGTGACTATGTCCTGAAGAAGGTAAAATAATTGCTCAGTGCCAGTGTCTTCAAATGTTTCAAAGCACTTAAGTACTTCAAATCTGATAGATATGGTTTTAGAGAATTACATTATTTAGTGTTTTAGAGAGAAGAGAAGGAAAGTGAGGGAGAGAAACATTGATGCAAGAGAAAAACATCAATTCATTGCCTCTCCTTCGTGCTGCAACCAAGGACCAAACTCGCAACCCAGTCATGTGCCCTGATAGAGAATCAAGCCAGCAGCCTTTCACTTTGTGGGATGATGCCCAACCAACTGAGACATACCAGTCAGGGCTCCAAACCCAATAGATATCTATAGCATACATTAAGGAAACAGGTCGAAAATACTCTCTTTTACTATAGGCCTTACTGGGATACAAACTGTACAATGATGAAAATGAATGTGTTTGAAAGGAAAGGAAGGGAAGGATATTCCTGGATTCTAAACCTTAGGTCCAATATACTGCATAATATGTAACCAGAGGAAGTGATTATCAAAGGTATTGGAAGAGTCCTGATATTTAAAATGGTTAATTGCATATGATTTTCCTAACATTATCAAAATGTGATAAAATACTTTAGAAGTGGGAAGTCAAAAGTCATGAAAAATATACACACTACTTATTTCTCTTTGGGAATGTGTAGCTGATTAAACCCAATTTGATGGCAACATTTATCACCAAAATAATGACCATTTTCAAAGCAGCATTAGCACCTCAAAAGGGCTCAATGTGGAGGAACAATGAACAACAAGTAGGCCAACCCAGTCATAGCAGCACTGTTTATAATAGCCAATTGCTGGAAACAGCTTAAGTGCCATCAGTGGACGAATGGATCAAAATACAATGGTACGTTTACACAATGGGATACTATGCCACAGAAAGAAAGAAAAAACTCCTACCTTTTGCAACAGCATGGATGGAAGTGGAGAGTACTATATTATGCTTAGTGAAATACACCAAGAGGCAAAAGACAAATACCATATGAGTTCACATAATGCAGGAAAACAATGAACAAAAGAAAACAGAACCAAGTATATGAATACAAGGAATAGGCCTTCAGTGGTCAGGGGGAACGGGGTTGGGGGGATGGGGGAGGCAGAGGCAAGAAAGTGGAGCAGCTTAGACAAGAACCTAGTATAAAGCAACCATGGACATGGACAACAGGTGGGATTGACTTTGGGGGGAATGGGTGGGTGGGGAGGGGGACAGAGGGGAGCAAAAAGGGGATGGATGTAATACAACAACAATAAAATTAAATTAAAAAAAAAAAAGAAAACAAATGAGCAAAATAGAACCAGGAACATGGAAACAAGGAACACACCAACAGTGACCAAAAAGGAAGACTTGGGGAGGAGGAAAGAAAAGGAAAATTTATTCAAGAAACTAGTATGAATAGCCCATGGACCTGGGCAATAAAGTGGGGATTGACTGTGGGAAAAGGCATGGGTTGGTGGGGCTGGGGAGAACAATGGGGAAAAAGTGAGACAACTGTAAAACAACAACAATAAATAAATTGAAAAATATATAGAGCCCTGGCTGGTGGCACAGTGGATAAGGTGCCGGCCTGTGAACCCAAAGGTCGCTGGTTCAATTCCCCAGCCAGGGCACATAGCCAGGTTGTGTACTAGGTCTCCAGCCATATCTGTGGCTGGAGGCAGGTGAAAGGCAACCATACATTGATGTCTCTCCTGCTCTCTGCCTCTCTACCTAAATCTTTTAAAAAATAAATAAATAAGAAAATGGGCCAACCCAGACTTGAATATTTTCAATTAAACAAAAGCAATATGAGATGGCTATTGCTTCTTGCCTAGATTTTAAGAAGAAAACAAAACAAAAACTCAACCGTGTCTCCATGAAAATACTAAAGCTCCAAACCAATATTACAATTTTTCATATGTAATGTCCATTTACTAAATAATGCCCAGATGTATTAGAAGACAAGATAGATGTGAAAATAAGAGAAAATAGATATTAGAAGCAATCCAATAAGAGGTTTAACTAGTGAAGCTTAGAATAATAACCTTTAAAATAAATGATCTGATGCCTTCAAAAATAAACTGACAAGTTCGATAACTTGAAAGAGAACTGGGAAGTGAATAAAAGAACAGGTTGGGAATTCTATAATTAAAAAACACAACTACAGATAGTAAAATCAATAGCAGATTAGATATAACAGAGCTTTACTTATTTAAAAGATAAAAGTCCAGATAGACAAAATAATTTTAAAAATGCAGAAAAATAACACAAGAAATACATAAAATATTGAAAATCAGGTTATAAATTTCATTTGAGAAATCCAAGAACTAAAATTAATTAAGGCAATTTAAACAAGAATAAAATATTGTGAGAACAAATTCCATCAAGTGTCAAGATTTATTATAAAAGTATAGTAAGTTACAATGTGGAATTGACATAGAAAAAGGGGTAAGTGAAACAGGTTCATGAACCCAAATTTAGACTCATTTATTTACATACAGCTTAGTTATGACAAAGTTAGCATTGTGGAGTAGTTGTGAAAAGATGAACAATTCAATAAAGGGTTCAGTCTCAATTATTTTATTCCTATGAGAAAATATAAAATAATCTCTACATTATAAACAAAACTAATTTTCAGTTGGGTTGTAATCTAAATGTGATATAGAAATAGTGTTTTTACAAAATAATTTAGACATATCTTTATGAAGCTGACATGGACTGATTTTTCTTAAGGGATACAAAACACAAACACTAAATTGAGCTATGTAAAATTTAAGAATGTTTGCTCATCAAAAAATTAGTGAGTGAAGAGGCAAGTCTCAAAGTGGGGAAATATAATTATACCATAGACAACCCATTGAGGGCTTATACTCAGAATTTATATAGACTGCCATGAGTCAATAAGAAAAAAACAACAGACAAGCCAATTTTTAGAAAAATGGAATTTCAAATTTTATTAAATTATAGAGTATTCAGGTGGCCAATAAGACTATGATACTGTACTCAACCTCATTATTAATCACAATTTTGGAAATTAAGATTCCAATAAGCCATCACTACTCATTCCACAATTAGTAATGAAGGGCTCTGGCTGGTGGTACAGTGGACAGGCACCAACCTGCGAACAAAAAGGTTGCTGATTTGATTCCCAGCCAGGGCACATAACCAGGTTGCAAGCCAGGTCTCCAGCCACATCCATAGCTGGAGGCAGGTGAAAGGTAACCATACATTGAGTTTCTTTCCCTCTCTGCCTCTCTCCCTTACCCTCTCTTTAAAAATAATAAATAAAATCTTAAAAAAAGAATTAGTAAGGAAAATATTAAAATAACAATAGTAAATTATTCTAAAGCTGTAGAACTCTTATTCACTGTAGTTATAAATGCATACAGCCACTTTGGAAAACTACCAAATTTTAACATGCACATGCTTTTTGACTCAAAAGTTTCTCAGAATACACATACATACACACACATACTTGGGAAAAATTCTTAAATATGTGCCTCAAAACCATGTCTAAAAATGTAATTAATTTTTTTTACAATTGCCAAAATCTGACACCTACTTTCTCATAAACAATAGACTAAATAAATTTTGCATATTCACACATAAAAATACTATATAACAATAAAAATACACTAACTCTAATGGCTGCCAGAAAATTAATTTAAAAAATCACAGATGTAATGTTGAGTGAAAGAAGCTAGCCACAATAATTCATACTTCATAAATTTGTTGATATAAAGTCAAATATAGGCAAACTAACCTACAGTATTATTAATTAAACATAATTTAAACTTTGGGGATGAGGAAAAAAGTAGTATTTGAACTGATCATGAGAAGGGCTTCTGAGATGATGATAATTACAAGTTATTGCCACATTTCTTACTGTCTAAAGTATCAAAGTACAGTTGACCCATGACTTACAGTTTGGGACTGTGTGGGTCCATTTATTTTGGGTATTTCCACTATATATTGGAATTATTTTGAGATTTGTCACAATTTGAAAAAAACTACAGACAAACCTTATAGTTTTCTTAATGACATTGTCTTTTCTCTAACTTACTTTACAGCACATAATACATGTAACATTCAAAATATGTTTCAATTGACTGTTTATGTTATCAATAATGCTTTGAGTCATTTGGTAGGCAATTACTAGTTAAGTTTTTGGGCAGTCAAACATTATACATGGATTTTCAACTATACAGTGGGGGTCAGTGTCCCTAATCCCAGCTTTTCTCAAGGTTCAACTGTAGATAATTTTCAGTAAGGTATTTGTAAGTTCCTGGAGAAACATCATGTCAATGGTCTGCCAAACCTTACACCCCACCAACTTTTCTTCCAATATAACAACTTGCTGTGAACATCTCTGGCATTTGTTGAACTAAACCTATAACCTGCTTGTCAAGGATTTTGGGAAGTTAGTTTGTAGTCTTCCTGGCTCTGTGATAGAAGGAGAGAGGTTGTTGTGTGAGAAAGGGAATGATGTAAATTCCAGAAAGAAAATCCAGCAAGTCAGATAATAAATTTTGTTTAAAAATATAAACCAAGAAATTATGCCAGATGGAAGGTTAAGATATTATGCATAAATAATCATGATGAGATAGGACATGTTGTGGAGATGAGTTTAGGTGAGTGAGGAAACAATTCCATCCTTTGATTATAGTACTCATGAGTAGTTACCGAAAAATTTATGTTCCTCCTCTACAGGAATTCACAGTCTAGTTATGTTACAAAACAAACAAACAAAGAACAACATAAGTAGGTACCAAGCCTTAAATTTAAGCAAATTTTAAACAATGTTAAATATGTGCCTGCGTGTGTGTATGTTTGTGTGTGTGTGTGTGTGTGTGCATGCATATGTGCTCTGCTTCTGTTGTACGGTGTTTACAGCAGCATGTGGTAAGCTTTTAATAAACCTGTGTGTAATAAAAGCATGTGAAATTCATAATCTACATGTTGCTAGGCAGAGAAAACCACCAAAAGGTAAAGGATCAAAAGATTTCCTATTATTGTCTCCATAATCAATAAATGAGAGGAAGCTACAAAAAAATAAGGTATGAAGTGATTTCTAGATTTTTTTCTAGGCTTTGGGAATTTGTTTTATTGGTGCTGTTTGTGTGTGTATTTTAGAATTAATAATCTTACTAAAGCAATTGTTGAAGCAACAACAAAAATCAAATATTTTCAGCACTTAAATGTTAACTCTTTCTCTTGCCTCAGCTACCTGTGACTTGTAAAGGACATGATTGTCTCTAGAGGGCCGGATTTATCACAAAATGACAACAACATATGTTTTCAGTAAAGTGCTTTACACATAAACATCAAAGCGGCCTTTCAATCATTTGTATAGGATATATGTTATCTTAAATTTGAATAATGAATATTAGAAACCTTTTTTTATGGTGCCAATTTTAAATAGTTTTATTTAAGACATCACATTTTCCACTTTAAAATACAGTACTTATAAAGGGCATTATTTCCTTTCCTTGTGAACATAGTACATATTCAAGTATTGAAAATACTCACTTTTATTATACAGCAGCTCAACTTTTATAAATGCTGTGGAATTTGCTACAAATTTGGATACTTCAAGATTTTATGTGGAGCAATGCTAAACCTATGCAAGAGGTTGACTTAATCGGTTTCTTCATCAATGGTGGGCCCAGAGGAGGCACCCCTAGATGAAGGAGCTCCACCCCCAGGGAAGTCCCCCAGCATTCCTCCTGGCATGCCTCCTGCACTCTGGTACAGCTTAGTGATAATGGGGCTGCAGACTTTTTCAAGCTCTTTTGCTGATGTTCAAATTCTCCCTTTTTCTGCAGCCCGATTCTTATCTTCTGTTTGTCCTCATTTTTGATCTGTTGATCAAACTTCTTGTTGAAGTTTTTCATCTTCAACAGTTGCTTTCATGTTGAATGCATAAGACTCCAAAGAGTTCTTAGAAGATACCTTGTCCTGCTATTTCTCATCCTCAGCTTGGTACTTCTTAGCTTCCTGGACCATGTGTTCAAGGAAGCTCAAGGAAGGACCATGTCTTCCTTGCTCACGTGACCCTTGTTATTAGCGATGGTAATCTTGTTCTCTTTCTCTATACTTTTATCCACAGCAGAGACATTAAGGATGCCATTGGCATCAATATCGAAAGTGACTTCAATCTGAGGAACACTACAAGGTACAGGAGGTATGCCTGTGAGTTCAAACTTGCCAAGCAGATTGTTATCCTTGGTCATGGTGTGCTCATCTTCATAAAAAACCTGAATGAACACCCCAGGCTGGTTGATAGAGTAGGTGGTGAAGGTCTGTGTCTACTTGGTAGGAATGGTGTATTGCTCTTTATGAGGATGGTCATGACTTCACCAGCAGTCTCACTGCTGAGAGAGAGAGAGGTGTGACATCCAATAGCAGCAAGTCTTGGACATTTTCAGGTTTGTCCCCAGAGGTAGGCTGCCTGGACAGTTGCACCATAAGCAACAAGCTCATCAGAGTTGATACTCTTATTCAGCTCTTCTCCATTGAAGAAGTCCTACAGGAATTTCTGAATCTTGGGGATATGGGCAGAACCCTCAACCAGGACAATATCATGGGTCTGGGACTCGTCAAGCTTGGCATCCTGAAGGGCTTTCTCCATGGGGTCCAGGGTGTCAAAGAAGAGGTTAGCATTCAATGCCTCAAATTAAGCACAGGTGATAGAGGTTTGGAAGCTTATTTCCTTGTAGAGGGAATCAGTCTCTTTCATAAGCTGTGTGAAGGCAGCAAACAGCTCTCTTGTTCTCACTGATGTCTTTCCTGTGCTTGCATTTGAACTCTGCAATGAAGTGGTTGACTGTTCAGTTATCAAAGTCTTCTTCACCCAAATGGGTGTCACCAACTATGGACTTGACTTCAAAGATTCCATTTCCACTGATGAAAATTCACACATCAAAAGTGCCACCTCCCAAGTCAAAGATCAGCACATTTCTTTCAGCTCCAACCTTTTTGTTTAAACCATAAGCAGTTGGCTCATTGATGATTCTCAGCATAATGTGACCAGCAATAGTTCCAGCATCTTTGGTAGCCTGACACTGAGAATCAATTGAAGTAAGCAGGTTCTGTGACCACAGCATTGGTAACAGTCTTTCCAAGGTAGGCTTCTGTGATTTCTTTCATCTTTGTCAAAACCATAGATAACACCTCCTTTGGATAGAAACTTTTTGTCTCTACCTTGTATTCTACTTGAACCATGAGACTGCCAGTATCATTCACCACCATGAAAGGTCAATGCATCATGTCAAACTGGACAATGGCATAATCAAATCTGTGTCTAATTAAGTAATTGGCATCAAAAACTGTGTCAGTAGGATTCATTGCAACCTAATTCTTTGCAGTATCACCAATCAACCATTTAGTATCAATGAAAGTGACATAACTTGGGATGGTTTGATTTCCCCAATCGTTGGCAATTATTTCCACTTTACCATGCTGGAAGATACCTACATATCAGTAGGTAGGTGGTACCAAGATTGATGTCAACTTCAGGTCCCTTAGACATGGTTGCTTGAGTGTGCATGTAGCTCAAAGTCACAGACAAGAATGACTCACCTGTGTTCAATCTAGAAACCTTTTCTTTTACTTTTTTTAGTTTGCAAGGTCAGGTCATTTATTGGATGATTTATAACCTTGATTGACATGCTCTAAAACAATGTTTTGTTGCACTAGTTGCCTATTTTTCTCCTTTTGGTAATGATGAGAGTTCAATAATTATTAAATATTTTAGTATGAATATCAGATTGTATGCATTAGAATATAAATATAATTGAATGATCTCAAATTGTATTATTTTTTGTTTTGTTTTGTTTTGTTTTTGTTTGTTTGTTTTTTTTTAATATTATTTGTTATTTGTAGAGAGAAGGGAAGGGAGAGAGGCAGAGAGGGAGAGAGACATCAGTGTATGTTTACCTTTTACCTGCCTCCAGCTTTGGACCTGGCTGGAGACCTGGCTTGCAACCTGATTATGTGCCCTGACTGGGAATTGAACCAGCGACCTTTGGGTTCACAGGCCAGTGCCTTATCCACTGTGCCACCAGCCAGGGCTCAAAGTGTATTCTTTTTTAACAGAGCATTGAAGAAAATTCATTGTCAATGGGATACTCCCTTTATTTCAAATTCCCCTGTCAGACCCTAGGAATTCAGAGATAAAGGCTGTCCTTGGCCCTTTAAGAATATCCACACAAGTAAGTTAAATTATTTTTCTATATCCCCCAACCCCCCTAAAAAAAAGCTTGAAATGTGTTTATTTGGTTTAATAGCAACTGAAGGAATACGCCTTGCTTTGAAAACATTTTAAAAGGGAATGCATGCATTTTACAAACTTATAATAGTTTCCTTTATTGAAATAAATAGCACATTTTTGTCTCATAAGCTTTTTTTTGTCTTGAAATTCCCATGTCTTTTCAACAGTAAACTGAAATTAAACAAATAAACAAACAAAAACTAAGAAAACAGAAAATGAGTCTTTCATAAACCTGTACTTCACAGCATCATACAGAGATTATGCAGTGAATTACCTAGATATAACGTTATGCTATAGCATGTATAATTTCAAGCATTAAGTTACTGTACCAGGCATATTTCAAGTGTTTTTAAATAAACAATCACTATGTGAGATAATTGAAAAAATATAAGAAAGCCACAATCTTTCTCTCAGAAATGTGTTTTCTGGGCATCATGTACTCAACTTTTAGATTCTAACTCAAACATTTTCCTTTTTGAACAACATTTTCTGTAGAATTATATGAAGATCTCTCAGGGTGAGAGGCCCAGACTTCTAGCTGCTTTTTCTTGGCTTGGTTCCCTGTGGATTCTCACAGATGGATGTGGGTACCCATCACTGCTTTACAGGGACCACCTCCCAGCTCTTAAGAACAGAACCTGTGTAGCACATAACCACAAGGACAGCTCTCCATTGCTCATGTATTAATAGGCAGAAAGTAATGTTTTTGTAGGTATTGTTCACATCGTCTTCATCACCTTCTGGAGAATATGTGTGGTTGTGAACATTCTAGGAGGCTCACTGCTTTTATCTCTGGCTCCTGTGTGACTTTGTCAAACTGCAGAATTATTTTGCACTTAGTTTCTCACTTTTTTTTTAGTATATTTTATGTATTTTGCTGTTACAGTTGTCCCAATATCTTTTCCAGTTGCTTCCCTCTGCCAAGGACACCCCTCCCCACTTAGTTTGTGTCCATGGTTGTGTATATAAGTTCCCTGGCTTCACGCTTTCCTATATTATTAAATTCTCCTTATGTATCTCATATCTACTAATTATGCTTCCTAATCTCTGCCTTATTTCCCCATTCTACCTCCTTACCCCTCCCAGCTGATAACACTCCAAATGATCTTCATACCTTTGAATCTGATCCTATTCTGCTTGTCTTTAGTTTTCTTTTTCTTTTTCTTTTCTTTTTTTTTTTTTTTTTTTAATTTAAGTTCTGCTGTTGATAGTTGTGAGTTTGTTGTCATTTTAATGTTCATAGTTCTAATCTTTTTCTTAAATAAGTCCAGTTAACATATCATGTGATAGGGGCTTGGTGATGGTGAACTCCTTTAGCTTTATCTTGTCAGAGAAGCACTTTATCTGCCTTTCCATTCTAAATCATAGTTTTGCTAGATAGAGTAATCTTGCTTGTAGGTCCTTGCTTTTCACAAGTTTCAATACTTCTTATCAGTCTCTTCTTGCCTGCAAAGTTTCTTTTGAGATATCAGTTGATAGCCTTATAGAAACCCCTTTGTAGGTAACTCTCTTCTTTTCACTTGCTGCTTTTAAGATTATCCCTTTATCTTTAATCTTTGGCATTTTAATTATGATGTGCCTTGGTGTGTTCTGATTTAAATCTATCTTGTTTAGGACTCCATGTGCTTCCTGGACTTGTATGTCTATTTCAGTAACCAAATTTGGGAAGTTTTCCTTCATTTTTTCACATATACTTTTCAATATTTTTGCTCTTTCTCTTCTTCTGGCATCCCTATTATTCAGATACTGGCACATTTAAAGTTTCCCTAGAGGTTTCTAAACCTCTCCTTGATTTTTTCAATTTTTGTTTCCTCAATCTGTACTGGTTGACTGTTTATTTCTTGCTTATGTTCCAAATCATTGATTTGAACCCCAGTTGCCTTCCTTTCACCCTTGTTTTCATGTGGCTTTTCCTTCATTTCACTTAGCATGGCCTTCATTTCTTCTCTTCTCTGTTTATCCTGTTCAAGCATGTCTGTCAAGTGCATGAACATTTTTATCACCAGCATTTTGTACTCTGCATCTGTCATGTTGGCTCTCTTTTTGTCTGTTAGATTGACTAGCTCCTCGTTGCTTAAATCCCCCACTAGAACCTTGATCCATTTTCTCCTTTGGGCCATACTTCTCTATCTCCTGAACTTGACAGCTTTCTATATTTGCTTCTGTGTCTTAGGTAGAGCTGTTGGACCTGCTATGTTATCAGGGGCAAAGCCTTAGGAATTCCTCAGTGTAAGACAACCCATTTCACCATGCTGTGGCACTGTAAGTAGGGGAGGGGTCTGAGAGGGAACAATGCCACTGGCTTAGCACCACCCCCTTTTTAGGCATGTCCCCCACTTCCTGTATGACTGGCACCTCTCTAGCTATGTTCTGGCTGTGATTCCCAGAGTGGGTGGTTCTGAAGACATTCTAGGACTGAGGGTACTTCTAAACAAACAGACTCTGATGAGATACCAGAGGTCTTTTCTACTGCCCCAGTCCCTACTGGTGCTCAGTAAGTAGCAATGTGGCTTTATTCTACCTCTTCTTCCCTATCCAATGCTTGAACCATGAGCCAAGTGGTCTGGTCTGGTGCTGGGAGAGCTCTCCAGGTGTTCCTACCTTTTGAAGTGTATGACTGCACCTTCTGCTGACCCATCACAGTAGCTGTCCTACTGCCAATGCCATACAGCCAAAACTACATCCTCTCTACCCCAGCTCCACCCCTCCCAGCTATCTGGGTATTTCTTCTTTATATCTTTGTTTGTTGGACTTCCATGAAGCTTTATTTTCTGGTACTTCTGGTTGTCTCCAGTTTTGAGATAGATATATTTCTTTTTAGTTGTGGAGGGGGACATAGAGTGCCTACTGATGCCTTTATCTTGGCCAGAAGCCTAGTTTCCCTCTTGATAATCTGTGTGAAAGTGCATCCTGACCTTAGTGTTCTTCCTATCAGATTTCATACATCAAAACAGGCTATGCCTTATGCTCTTCAGAGAGGAACAATAAAACACATATATGTCCCCTATACTGCAGGAAATGACTATATATGCTGAGCCAGGTTCTCCCTAGGCTTATGTTATAAAACTTGGAAACCATTTGTGTTTGCAGTGTACAAAGGCCAACTGAATGTCACCCAAATTAAATGCAATAATGAAGAGGAGGGGACCAGCGTTATTTGAATGCCTGCAAAATTAAGGACTTCAGTTTATTTAACTGTCAAAACAACTCTAATTAATTCTGCCTTCAAGACAGCACTGAAATCTAGGAACATCTCTCACAAAGCTTCTTCTATTCTACAATGCTATCTTCCTGTCTCAAGTCACATATCAACTGGAAAATGAGTTGGGTGTGTAAAATTTCTATTCTGGATATGATGAGTGCTTAGAGATCCAATATAATTAGGTTAGATAACAGATTGTAGAACTATGTTGTTAAGAACATTAATTATGAACCCGATATTATGTATCGGTGTGTAGATAGTGAAAAAGTACTTTCACCCTAAAATATATCACTAGGAGGCTAACCAAAATGTTCAACATTGTTGGACTCATTACTTGTTGGCTGTAGATTATTAAAGAATTGTGTTAATATGCAAATTTGTCACCTAGGTAGAATAACTAATTAGGATTTGAGTTAGTATTGGTATGAAAATATAGGTTAATGTAATAGATGGCATAGCCAATGACAGCCTGTTTCTTCAGTGTGTGGGCATGGCAGTTTAGTGGAAGATGATTGGGTGCTGAACCAGTTACAGTCCTTATGGTGGGAGGTACAGTGGAAGGAAGGGCATGAAAGATGAAGGACGAAACAGAGCCAAAAAAGAGACGTAGCTCCAGGCAGAAAAAAACGACTTACAAATTTACCACTTAGACATGGACCATGATTGCAGGAGGTCTGTGGTTGCAGACATCTCTGGGCATATACAGGACAGTCAGGTTACAGCACAAGCCTCATATAACATTCAACTGATCCAAATTCTGACACACTATGAATAGAACACACATCCCAGTTTTCAAGTCATTCTTTGTTTTTCCCTTTTGTCCCCTAGTAGACATAGGGAGAACCAAATAAAATTGTCAATAATTGACCATTTTGACACACAATTTTTGTGGAATATTAATATCTATATCTCCTTTTACTCTCTGTATTTGATGAGAAGTCACAATGACTTCAAGTACAGAATACAAGAAGGGAAAATTCATAATGCAAGTAGCTAAAAATGTACAATTTATAGTTTTATATGGGGAATAGAAACTAAAATGCTGTGGTATAAAAAATTGCCATGAGATAAAAACAGAAACAAGGTGCAGCTGAAATGCAGGCAGTTTTTCATTCTTTTCCTCTTGTTGATGGGCACATACTAGGTTCATGTCTCTTAGTGACCTCCTGATTTTCAGAAGGTTCTCCACACTGCACTCAGATCACTCTCCCATAAAATCTCCCTAAGTTTGCAACTGCCTTCTTTTGTCTTTAATTCTTTGACCCTTGGTCCAACATGCATTCTTTTCTAAGAGTACCTTCTGTGTCTGGCAGGTCCTAGAAGTTGCTTCTGAGAAAAAGTATCCTTTTCTGCTGAGTGCTCACAGTCTCCTGGTCATGCCAATAAGCTACCAGACAGTAGGTAACATCTGAGATATAGGTACATCGGCCCAGATGGTGGGGGCACAGCTGCTTGGGAGGCACTGCGTGGCAACTTCACAGGGAAACAAAGACCATCTTGACTCAGTTTCCCCCACCTCCTCATTGTTGCATTATGACCAGTCCCCAACCTGTATGATTATTCACTTCCTACTTATAAATTGAGGGCATGATGTCTGTCTTAGCAAGTAGCTGCAATGACTGAAAATTTAACTCAAAGCGCCTAGGACTTACTGCTGGCTAGTTCATGGCCAAGGAGTCCTGGTGGCCACATCAACAAACAATTTTGAATTTTACTTGTGTCTGTTAGAAAGTCTGTAAATATTTTAAAGCATCAGAATAACAGGGTCAGAATGACACTTGAGAAAGATGAGTGTGGCAACAGTGAGCAAAATATGGAGAGAGAGCTTGGGGCCCAGAGACAGGAGACTGAAAATAGTTCAGGCATGAAATTAAAGGACCCAGAGGCATCTCAGGTGACTAAGCTGATAAAATGGGGCAAGATTTCACAAAGGACTGAAGTGGTCTTGGTTTCCAAAAGAATAGGTGAGGCCATCCCTCAAGGAGAGGCAGCCAGCACACTCCTGCATCGAAGGCCTGCTCATAGAACTTAGATATCTTAGGCATTTTTACTCACTCAAATATGCCAAAAATGCCATGATGTTTTTACTGTTCCCTCATTTTTAGTATGATAAAACATTAGGAAGATTAATCAACCTACCCACGTTCTGGAGAAAGATTCACATTTTATCCTTTTGCTGTTAGAATATATAAACCTAATCTGCCTATTATTACCCCTACCTGCTTAAGGGCACAGGTGTGACTTCAGTATTGGGAAGCAATGGTGATAAAGGCCATCAGGGAGAAGGCATTGGGGCACAAAAGGCAGTACTCCACTCCATGGTGTTAAGAGGAGTGAATACAGCCATCCTAGCTATTGTTCAGGCCTGCTCCTGCCCCTCTCCACGTCCACTGCCTGGTTGCCGGGGCCTGGATTTTTGAGTTCCCCATTATTGGAGGAGAATGGGTAAGTGACATAAGAAACACATTCCAGAGTTGAAAATTCATCAAGATTTTTTTCAACTGTCATTCATTGTTGAGTTTTACGATGTTATTTATATTGATGGATTGGTCTCAGGCACTAGTTAATATCAATATTATTGCATTTTCTGCATTCTTTTTCTTTTATGCACAATTTTACATGTAGTAATGTTTGTTTTTTCATTCCCTGGACTTTAAAAGGTATTTTGGTTTAAAAATGTGAATACCTTGAGAAATTGACAAGCTGTGGGAATCAAAACAACTCACAGTGCATGAGTTGGGGGTGGTCCTGGAGCTGCTGTTCTGAAAGACAAGAGGGTCCTGTTTCTGGTCACCTACCACTGGTCCCATGGCTGCCATGCAGATGGAGCCTGAGCTTGCCAAGAGCCTCTTCTTTGAAGGGGTCAATGTGTTCATCCTGAATATGCCCAAAAGGACAAAGTTTGGCATTGACTACAACTCTTGGGAAGTGGGGCCCAAGTTCCGTGGTGTGAAGATGATTACACTAGGCAACCACTTCTTCCACTACAGCTCTGTGAACAAGGCTGATCCCAGGGATGTGGGCTCTTGTATGGGCTTATTCCTTAGCCTGAAGCAGTGGGGGCTGATGGTCCTGCACTGGAACTTGGCCTGGGAAGTACTGAACCTTTCCCCAACCCCAGAGGCTGAGGTGGAGGCCATGAGGGCTAACCTCCAGGAGCTGGACCAGTTCCTGCGACCTTACCCATATGCCACACTCAAGAAGTGGATCTCACTCAGCAACTTCATCAGGGAGGCCACAATGGAGAGGCTGCAGCCTGAGAGCCTACTCAGAGGTGCCTTCTCAGAGGTGCTGCCTGTACTCTCCCTGAAGCACACCGAGGACCGGGTGGAGCATAATCTACCCCGCTGTGGCATTGAGTGCAAGACTACCTGGCCTGGCTGTCTGAGATGAAGCCCAAACCAAAGACAGAGATCCGCTTCTCAGAGCTACCCACACAAATGTTCCCAGCAGGTGCCATGCCAGCAGAGGTCACCAGGCACAATGCGGACCTGAGCTACACGCTGGAGACTTTGTTTAGCAGGCAGTTCCACAGCAGCTCTGAGGATGTGCTCAGTGAACTTCAGTTTGCTTTTGTATGCTTCCTGCTGGGGAATGTGTACAAGGCATTTGAGCACTGGAAGCGGCTCCTAAACCTCCTGTGCCAGGCAAAGGAAGCCATGGTGAAGCACCACCAGGCAGAGGAAGCCATGATGAAGCACCACTCCCTCTATATCAACCTCAACTCCATCCTATACCACCAGGTGAGATCCCTGCAGACTTCTTTGTGGACATCATCTCCTAGAACACGTTACAAGTTTTCTTTTCCTCTGCCTGCAGCATTGCTGTGGATGCCATCCTGAGGCAGAAAGCTGAAAAGTTCCAAGCTCACTTGACCAAGAAGTTTCCATGGGACTTTGAAGTGGACTGCGCCCCAGGGGTGGTGGAGCTCCCTGAGGGTGTGGAGACTGGCTAACTGAGGATGCCCTCAACCAGGGAAGGCTCCTTTCCACCCCACTGCAGTCCTGATTCCTTCACTAACCCCTTCTACTGGGACCTACCAGAGCAGCAGCCCTGCCAGGTTCTGCAAAGATGGAGCCTGAATTCCCTCCTTCACCAATAAATAAGTTCCTTCAGTGCCAAAGAGTCTGTACCATCCTAAAGACCTACCATGGGTTCCCCATCAACCCAGCCTTGGTGATGACTTGACTGAATTCCAGAGGGACTTGTATAGAAGCTTTTGGGAGAGACCTGCCTCAGCAGCAACCTATTTCCTTCTAAATGAGAAGAGAGTGAGCAAAAAGCTCAAGAGAACAGATTGTTCATTCCACAGAATGGTTAGAAAACAAGAAACCCTCTACTACCAAGCTGTCTGAGATGTCAGTTGGTGACTTTTAAGTTAAACAGAGGGTAGTATTGAGATGAACCAGAATTTCTGTCTGCTCCTCTTTGAATGGGAATATGTTGCAGAAAACATGGGCATATGACCACTCAGGAGTCCCAGATTGGGGAGGATGTGACACAGAAGATAGTTAGATTGTATCTGACAAGTCATCAGCTTTTGCTTTCTCCATCTAAGTTTCTTTCTACCATCTAGAAGTCCCAGCATGTAAGCTTACCAAGATTGTTGGGGCTCCTGACCTCAAGAGCCTTATTAGTGCCACACCTCTCCCATTTTTTCTATTCTGAGGTCTCAGACCCAGAAGTGAGACTTGGCAATGCTTCTGTATGGCCCCATTTCTCATCAGAGTGGCATGACTGTTTCTGATGACATTCAACAACAAGGAGTAAGGTTCTTGGTGGGGACAGGCTTCTTTGGCCCTTTTACAGTTCTGTGCCTTTATTTGAAGCTCTAGAGATAGCTGGTCAGCCTAGATCTTTCCAGTCCTGCTGTGGAGCTGTCAGCTACAAGAGTAATGATGCTTGGGTCTCCTAGGAATCCTGAGTGCATGCCCATCATGCACACAGGCCCCTCTGTCCTAACCTCAAGATGTTGTACTATAATCAAGTCTCTGTGCTATTCTTACCCAAGGCTGTAGCTCACACTAGGTTTCTAAATGAGAATTCCTGCTGGTTAAGATGTTTGGCTCCACTCATTTCCTTGGAAATGTTTTTCCAAGAGTGTAATGTACATTAAAGTCTTTGTGTTGGAAAAAAAAAAAAGAGGGACCAAGCCCATAATTTGAGCTCAAGTAAACAGGAACACCCACACTCTCTGATCAACCACTTCAATCCTCTACTCACTAACTCCACTCTGGAAGAGAGTTGTAGTGGCTAGAGTTAGAGTTGCTGACTGCAGGGTGTTTGAATCAAGTCCACATTTAGAAATAACATGTGGAAGAAGTTGTGGCCATAGTAAGAAAATGAAAGAGAAATGGTTACATTTTAAGTTGAAAAACATCTAGCATTTAGAGTAGCAACAGCAAATCCTGCTTCTTCATAGAATATTAATCACAGATACAACCTGTGTATAATTTTCCCAACTGCTATAAAAAATCACCTAAATAGAGAACACAGACATTTTATCAAATTACAGGGAAGATAGAATAAAGGGTTGCCTCATTTCCATATGATTTTCACTAGTTACATATCTTCTTAACAAACCTGCAACAAAACTGTTGATTTTTTGTTTATTTTTCAAGGAGAGACTAATTTTTTTAATGAAAAAATTAAAAATAAGGGGTTATTTAACTGTTTCCCTTGTTTTAGGTAGGACAGTATCTATACTATCCCAGATAGATAAAAAATGTATTGACTCTCAGATGGAATTACACTTAATAACCACCCTGTATGAAGAAAAAAGAAAGAAAAGACATTGTCATGCTAGCTAAGTCTCCTATAGCTTAGGTACTGTTCTTTCATGTTCTCTTGATCTCCATTTTTATGTATTAACTGTCACATATTCAATAACAAGTAACCTTTACTACATGGTGAGTTATCTTTTAATATAGTAAATACTCACAAGGCAGGAAAGTTGCCATGTGTGGTGAAAACTACAGGTATTTCTAGAATAACTGTTTAAGTTCTTCCTGTTTCTTTTCTACTTCCCCTAAAACAATAAGGCTGAATTTTATTTTGTAGGTACTATGCCATATTTTTTACAATGAAACATTCCTTTTCCTGGGTCTTGGCTTTTCAGGGTTGTGACACAAACATTTTTTAATAGTTCTTCTTTAAGGTAGTTTGATCCTAGCTCAAAGGGAACTTTTCAAAAGGTCTTATGCTGAAAAAATAATTGTTTATTTGTGTTTATATCTGAGCTATCACTGAGTATTTATGTGGGAAGACAGCATTGGGGGTTGGTAAGGATGACTAAGAACAGGGATAGGTGTCAATTCTGTAGTGTCTAGGTGCAATTCTTAGGGGCTTTTTCAACAGACCAGATATATCCTTATAGAAGAGCAAAGCTTAAGATTGATCATTTGTCTAAAAAAGAGAAAGAAATATGTGAAAACTGTACTTGAGCAGGCACAGAGCCAAGAATATGAAGCACAGAACACAATAACCCTACATTCTACGTTACTTGGTATGTCTTGACATTTTTTATCTATTTCCCATTCATACTGCATGGTAATATGTGGGATTTCTGATTTTTTAATCATCACCCTGAGTTCCTGTACTGTCTCATCAATCATATATATGGTAAACACCCCTATATACTTCCCAGACCAGTATATTGGTATAACTGAAGTAATGACAGGTCAAACAATAAATGTTTAGCAACATAGCTCAGTAAATTATGTTAGTTCACTATAAATTACTATGATGTCATTAAAACATTGGTTTTGATGAGCTATACTAAGGTATGTTAACCACATGATTTAGGGTTGATAAGAATGATAGGTTGGACATATATTGTAACTACTATTTTACTATTTAAAAATTGTTGCTATATGAAAAATTGGACAATCACTTTTTCAGTATGCAAATATGGGGATGGTTAAAGCAACTTATAATGAAACTAAGAGAAAATAAAGGACTTGTTAATGAGAATTAAAATCAGTTTCTTTCCTCTGCACCCTAGAATTTATTTAAATTTATTTTAAACTTTTACTTATGTTCACTGATCTACTAGTAGTAGAGTTCAATCTTTTTGGTGCCCTTTAAAGTATTCCACTGATTAAGAAAATATAGATGAAGTTGAATATATACTATAATAATCATGAGTCATGTCACCCATTTTCAAAGCTACGTCACATCAACTAATTCTATGAAAGCCATATGAAATATTGCTTAAAGATTTTCCTAAATTTGCATTTCCAAAGATATTTCTCAAGAGCAAGCTCAATGTTTTTAAAGCCATCTGTTCCATAGACTAAAATAATACAGCCAAAGCAAGGAATTGTGAAGAATCCTTGTATTTTCTTTATGGGGGAAAGAAAAAAAAAAAAAAGATGTAATGGTATCCCCCTGGAAATGTGAAGAACCCTTCCTTCTGACAGAGAATTTAATTGGAGAAACACTTCTAACATATGTGTCTATAACCACAACATTAACCAACATATCATTTCCAGGTTAAGTTTAACATGAGTAATTTGTACTCTCTTTGACCTGATACATTTATTTTATCAATATCAATATATACTGGGTTTAAAAGACACAATGAAAAGGAACTTTGATCATATATGTCAAATAACTTTGAAAACCATGTGTGAGGTATAGAACACTATTATTTGCAGACCTTGTTGTTTAATTATTTTCTGATCATTAATAAGAAATCATCTTTTAAAATGAAGACATGAAAAATAAAAATCTGTTAAAAATAATGATCATCCATTAAAAATGGATTGGGTTTCAAGAATAAAAGAAGTTCAAAGGACTGTCAGAAGAGAAAAGAATTCTTAAAAGATTAAATCACCTTTCACCAATCTAAGCTTGCTAGCATGATGAATTATTAATCAGTACCAAAGCTAGGAAAATTACTTAAAAGAATGATTCTCTGAAAAATATTTAGGAAGAATATTCTAAATACATGGGTAAAATTAATGACAACATTCCATCTGGACACAGGAAATTCATTCATTCATTAAGTGATTGATTAAATGGATATCATGTCCCAGATCCCATTTTAGGCTCCATAAGTGCAATAATGATCTAGATATACCTAATGGGAGTCTACACTCTGGTGAAGTTGTGGAAACTAATCACAATGAAAGGAGTACATCAATACAATAATTTCTAAGCCACTAAGAATATTTCTAAGAATAAATTAGAGATAAGGTGTTAGTGGATGGAGTGTTGTGAGAGGCAGCTTTGTAGAGGCTGACCAGGAAAGATCTCTGAGCAAGGGACAATACTAAAAATATTTAAGAAATGGAGTAAACAATAAAGTAAAACCTTGGTGACCAGATGTTTGGTGTAAATAAGAATTGCATTGACACTAAATTGTCTAGCTTACATAATGGGGCAGAATATTGTGTCTTATGTCAAAGTAGAAAATTTATGAAGCAGAGTAGATTTAGAGGAACATTATTAAGTTGGGTTGTGGAAATAAAGAATTTGAGAAATCACTAACAGTTTTAGTATCTATAGCCAGAGTGCAAATGGAGGCCTTTATTTATACACAAGGTTCAGATTCTTCATCCATCCATTATATTTCATTCAGAGTGGGAATGTCAGCATACAGTCTTTCAGAGAAGATAGTCAATAACACAGTTTCTAAAGTTGATGATTATGGCTGAACTCTTTCATCATTGCAACATTGGGCCAAGTTTATATAGACACAAAAATAAGATGACCAGATACTGCAAAGTCTCAACATCTACACAATTATTCAAAAATTTACATATTTTGGGCAGGAGATTGTCCCAGAAATGCTATTTCTTATTTTTGATTGAGGTAAAATTATCAATGGGGTAATTTCATAGTTTTGTAAAATGATTTTATTTTGCTGACTAAGAAGCCAAACGAAAATTTTAACATAATGTGTGTGTGTCTGTATGTATGTGTATGGAGAGAGAGGAGAATGACAAAACTCCTGCATACATCATGCTGCATTTGAAGCTTACAAAATTTATCTATTGTAGCCATCATTTCCACTCTTATTTTTCAAACATATCTGTGACTTTTTGTCATTAAGTTAATTTATCATGGAAGTATGTGTGTTCACTTTGTCAATTTCCCAGTTTTAATAATATGCAGAAAATATATGATATCCTATAGGAAACATGGGGACAGAGTAGAGAGCAGTGCTGATGGTGTTCTCGAATACCAGGGCAGCTGGAGGATAAGATAGGGAGCACAAGATGTCTGCAGGTCACTAAGAATTGGAGCTGTAAGCATCTGGACTCAGGGGAGAACAGCCCAGAGGCAGCAGAGACCTACAGGAGTGCAGGTGAGACAATTCCAAACCGGCCAGCTGGCCGAGGTCAGCTCTGGGCAGTGGCAGCTCTACCCAGAGAGGTGTCTTTAACTGAAGACAGCTCCAGGCTCCCTGGTGACTAAAAACCTGAGCAATGAAGTGTAGGCAGTGAGGGAAAATGCTGAAGGGAACAAAGAATTGATCTCTGGCAGGGAGAGACTGTGTGAGAGCCTCACTTTGGAAACTGAGAGAGAGGAAGCTCCTCACTGGGCCAAAAGCTGAGGAGAAGAGTCCTGCAGGGAGCAGGAGCAGGGGAGCAAGGAAGTGCACCAGCCAGAGTGGCGAGAGGGCCGAAAACGGGGTGGTCAAGCCACCAAGGAAAAAGCAGCTTGGAGCCCCTGCTAGGGGTAGGCCCACCCCATACACCCACACCATGCCCCCAGGCTCCCTCGGAAACTCCAAACTGCAAGACAAGAACCTGCAGCTGGGGCAACTGACCCGCCCATTGCGGGCTACAAAGGCTGTACTGCAGACTCTCTGGAGGAGCCTGGCTCACATCACAGATGTGGTGTGAAGGACTCCTTGGAAAGCTGGACTGCCTGGAGGGTTGGCTCTTGCCTGGGGGAGCTGGGCACTGTTGGCAGACCCCAGGCACTGTTGTCGGATGGGGGCTACCTCCTCTGGGAGCTGCTGGGGCAGGACTAGTCATCACAGGAGCCAGCAAGGTTTCAGGCCACCCTACAGGGGAGCCAGGTGCCCATCACATGCAGGAACCTCCTCCAGGAGTTGCAGGGGGAGGAGCAACTATAGACATGACAGAAGCACCCTGCTGGACTTCAAACAGAAGCAGAGAAGTGAGGACCCCAGAACATTAGCAGCACTGAAACCCAGCTAGGCTACTGGAGGCCCAGCCTACCTGGGGGCTGACACTCAGAATTAGCCCTAACTGTGACAATCATAGGCCCTGCCACTCCAAGACCACACAGCTACACTGTAGACTGCAGAGACCTGACCAAGAAAAAGAGGCAGACTCAGGAAATGGATAGCTGCTAATCTCAAGCACCTGAGTTACACCCAGAGCTACATAAACTATTAATCCCTAACATATCCTTTTCAAAAGTTACTTCCAAGTTACTTAAAATTAGTGCATTTTAAGTAAATACTGTTTAAAACATAGTGTAGCACAACTCACATATTTTTAATCCTCCCCTATCTCAAGCCACATAAATACCCAAGGCCCTCCCCCTACACTTGATTTAAAATCCACTCACTCTCTGGCTACAACTCATTCCCAGTCTTCAATCTAAGTATTCCTCCCCTCCCCATCCACCTAAACCCTTTTATTTATTCTTTTTTTTTTTCCCCCTGCTAAAAGCCCACAGGTCCTGGCTCCACTTGGACCAATCAGGGATTCTTAAGGGTGAATAAGGAGGTAGATGTGGCAACCTCCTATATATATATAGGCTTATACAGTTCACTCATACTTTAGGCTTTCTGATTCTCCCTCTCCTCACTTTTATAGAATAGATGAGTTCTCTTTCTCTCTCATATCCCTGCTATCTTTGCTACTTCTCAGCACCCTTAAAAACTATCTATACTTTAGTCAACTTAATCATTTTTCCTCTCGTACAACAGTCTTAATATATCTACATCCCTATTAAGACTGGCTCAGTTGCAGCTGAGGGTGTGATTAAGAGTGGGGGTTACCTTGGAAGGGATGGGTATATAGTTACATTCATAGGAAGTCAAAAGGGGGTTAAAAGAGAAAGATATCTCTGAAGGTATGGTTATTTTGCCTGGACTGGTGGTTCTGTTATAGGAGCAGCTCAAAAACAGTGTATGACAAAGAATAGAAAGAGTGTGTCATAATCAGCCAACTGGAAGGAAAGGAGCAACAGACACAACCAATCAAGAATACAATCAGACAGCCCAAGGTAACGACATGAAGGCCATCCCAAGAGCAACAAGTGGAGAAAATCTAGGCGACAGCTACACTCAGCTCCACAAATCTCCTAACACAGAAGGGTGCTCAACAAAGGCAAGGAAGGAAAGCACATTAATCAAAGAAAAAAAAAAAAAAAAGAAAAAAAAAAAGGCAACAACAGACACCCAAAAGGGGGAAAAAAGAATCAGTCCATCACCAAAAGGAAAGGAAGAATCCCAAGAAAGATCACCAAATGAAACTGAGGCACACAAAATATCAGATATAGAATTCAAAAAAATAATGATAGAGAAGCTGAATGAGCTCAGCCAACTCAAAGAAAACTATAAACAACTCCAGAAAAGTTACAAGGAACTTACTGAGAGCTATATTAGCATCAAAAGGAACTTAGAAACTATCAGTAAGAGCCAGGAGGAAATGAAGAATACAATTTCTGAATTGAAGAATACAGTAGAAGGAATCAACAGTAGCTTGAGGAAGCAGAGGTCTGGATCAGCAAGTTGTAGGACAACATAGACAAATACTCCAAGACAGTATGAGAATGAAAAAAGGCTGAACAAGAATGAAGAGGTTTCAAGAGGGCTGCAGGACAACAGGAAACGTAATAACACCTGTATCACAAAGATACCAGAAGAAGAGAAACAGGGAATGGAAAACATGTACAAAGAAGTAATGATAGAAAAATTCCCCAGTCATGAAGATTAAAAACATTAGTTAATTTGAGGAAGCACACAGGGTTTAAATGAATTTCTACCTAAACAGACCAACTCCAAGGCACATTATTATTAAAATGACAAATTTTGAAAACAAAGAGAGAATCCTAAAAGCATCAAGATAAAAATGGCAAATAACATATAAGGGGGTTCCAATAAGGCTATCAAATGATTATTCAAAAGAAACAATTAAATCAGGAAGGGAATGGCAAAAAGTACTCCAAATAATGGGAAACAAAGGCCTGCAACCAAGAATACTCTACCCAGTAAGGCTCTCATACAAGATGGAAGGATAAATAAGGAGTTTCCCATACAAAAGAAAACTGAAAGGATACATCTCTATCAAACAAGCATTGCGATAAACGCTAAAGGGTATGCTTTAGAAAACAAAATGAAGAAACAGAGAGCCAAAGAGGAATACAGGTACAAAGGGAAAAAATGGCAATGAATAAGTATCAATCAATAATAACCTTAAATGTACATGGATTAAATGCACCAATCAAAGGACATAGGGGAGCTGAATGGATAAGAAAACATGACCCCTATATATGTTGTCTTCAAGAGACCGACCTCAGAACAAAAGATCGACAAACGTTGAGAGTGAAGGGATGGAAAAATATATATCAAGCAAGTGGACATGAAAAAAAGGCTGGAGTAGCAACACTTATTTCAGACAAAATAGATTTTACAAGGAAGGCCATAAAAAGATATAAGAAGGATATTTCATAATAGTTAAGGGAACAATCCATCCAGAAAAAGTAAGTCTGGTAAATATATAGGCACCGAACATAGCAGATCTGAAGTATATAAGGAAAATCTTGGAGTATTTCAAAAAGGATATAGACAGCAACACACACATAGTAGGGAATTTTAATGCCCCACTATCAACAATGGACAGATCTTCCAAATAAAAAATCACCAAATATGTTCTGACATTAAACAACACTCTAGAGGAAATGGACCTGACTGATATATACAGATTCTTTTACCACAAAGAAGCAAAATACATATTATTTTCAAAAGCACATGGATCATTCTCTAAGATAGACCACATGGTAGGTCACAAGACAAGTCTCCACAAATACAGGAAAATTGAAATAATACAAAGCATCTTCTCAGGTGACAATGGCTTGAAAATAGAAACCAATCTTAAAGGAAAAACAACAAAAATGCTGTAACACATGGAGACTGAATAATATGCTTTTGAGTAATTAATGGGTTAAAAATGAGATCAAAGATAAAATCAAAAAGTTCCTGGAAACAAATAACAATGAACACAGAACAGCCCAAAACCTATAGGACACAGCAAAGGCAGTGTTCAGAGGGAAATTCATAGCAATACAGGCCTATATAAAATGTAAAAAGAAGATTATACATACAACCTAACCATAAAGCAGCAAGAACTAGAAAAGCAACAACAACCAAAGCCCAAAGCAAGTAGAAGGAAGGAAATCATCAAGATCAGAGCAGAACTAAATAACTTAGAGATTTAAACTACAATTCAAAGAATAAACAGGTCCAGGAGCTGGTTCTTTGAAAAAATAAACAAAATTGACAAGCCCTTATCCAGATTCATCAAGAAAAAGAGAGAGAGGACCCAAATAAACAGAATCAGAACTGACAGAAGAGAAATCACAACTGATACCTCAGAAATACAAAAGATTGTAAGAAATTACTACAAACAAAAATATGACAAAAAATATGACAACCTGGATGAAATGGACACATTTCTGGAAATGTATAATTTACCAAAACTGAACCCAGAAGAAGCAGAAAGCCTGAATAGGCCAATAACAACTAGTGAAATTAAAGAAGTAATCCAAAATCTCCCAAAGCACAAAAGCCCCAGACCAGATGGATGCACAGGCGAATTTTACCAAACATTTAAATAAATAACTGCTATACTTCTCAACCTATACCAAAAAATACGGAAAGAGGGAAGACTTCCAAACTTTCTTTGAGGCCAATATTTCTCTAATCCCAAAACCAGGGCAACTAAGAAAGAAAGCTACAGGCCAATATCTCTCATGAACATAGATGCTAAAATTCTCAACAAAATATTGTCCAACTTGATTCTGCAGTATATTTCAAAGATCATACACCCTGATCAAGTCGGTTTCATCCCAGGGATGCAAGGGTGGTACAACATTCATAAATCAAAAAATGTAATACACTACATCAATAAATTGAAAGACAAAAACCATATGATCATATCAATAAGTGCTGAAAAAGCATTTGAGAAAGTACAGCAACCATTTATGATAAAAACCCTCAGCAAAATGGGAATACAGGGAGCTTACCTCAACATCATAAAGGTCTTCTATGAGAAACCTGAAGCCAACATCATACTCAATGGGCAAAAACTAAAAGCTTTCCCCCTAAGGTCAGGAACAAGACAAAGCTGTCCACTTTCTCCACTTCTATTCAACAATGTCCTGGAAGTTCTAGCTATAACCATCAGAGAAGGAAAAGGAATCAAAGATATCCAAATTGGAAAGGAGGAAGTCAAACCGTCATTATTTGCAGATGATATGCTAGTGTACACACAAAACCCGATGGGCTCCACCAAAAACTTACTCAATCTAATAAGCAAATTTAGCAAAATAGCTTGGTATAAAGTCAAAAGCATTGGTGTATACCAATATTGAAACATCGGAAATAGAAGCGAGAAAACCAACCCCATTTACCATAGCAACAAGAAAAATAAAGTACCTAGGAATCAACTTAACTAAGAAGGTAAAAGACCTGTACGCAGAAAACTACAGAACAATGAAGAAAGAAATCAAGGAAGACACAAATAAATGGAAGCATATACCATGTTCGTGGATGGGAAGAATTAACATAATTAAAATGTCCATACTACCCAAAGCAATTACAGATTCAATGCAATCCCAATTAAAATACGAATGACAGACTTCCCAGAAATAAAAAAAAAATACTTCAAAAATTTATATGGAGCCAAAAACACCCAGGAATAGCCACAGCAATCTTGAGAAAGAAGAACAAGATAGGAAGAATCACAATACTGGACTTCAAACAATACTACAAAGCTACTGTCATCAAAACAGCCTGGTACTGGCATAGGAATAGACATATAGATCAATGGATCAGAATAGAGAGCCCAGAAAGTCACCCAGGACTCTATGGTCAACTAATATTCGACAAAGCAGGAAGGAGCATAAAATGGAGTAAAAACAGTCTCTTCAACAAATGGTGTTGGAAGAACTGGACAGCAATATGCCAAATGATCAAACTAGACCACCAACTTAAACCATACACCGGAATAAATTCGAGATGGGTAAAGGATTTAAACATAAGCAGTGCCATCGTAAAGGTCCTGGAGAAAAATATAGGCAGTACACTTTTGGATATCCTAGGCAGAAATATGTTTACTGATACTTCACCAAGGGCAAAGGAAATAAAAGAATAAATCAACAAATGGGTCTATATCAAATTGAAAAGTCCCTGTTCAGCTAAAGTAAACATCAGCAAAATTCAAATGGAACCAACTCTTTGGGAAAACAAAATTGCCAATGATATCTCAGACAAGAGTTTGATCTCCAAAACATTTAAAGAACTAATGCGACTCAACACCAGGGAAACAGACAGCCCAATTAAAAAATGGGCAAAGGACCTGAACAGAGAACTCACTGAGGAAGATAAACAAAGGGCCCAGAGGCATATGAAAGAATGCTCAACATCACTAGTCATCAGAGAGATGCAAATTAAAACCACAATAAGATACCACCTCACACCTGTCAGAATGGCAATCATCAACAAATCAACAAACAACAGGTGTTGGCGAGGATGTGGGGCAAAGGGAACCCTTGTGCACTGTTGGTGGGAATACAGGCTGATACAGCCACTGTGGAAAACAGTATGGGGTTTCCTTAAAAAACTAAAAATGGAACTGCCTTTTGATCCGGCAATTCCACTACTTCGACTATCCCCAAAGAATACTGAAATACCAATTCATAAGAACCTATGTGCACCTATGTTCATAGCAGCACTATTTACAATAACTAAGTGCTGGAAACAGCCTAAGTGCCCATCAGTGGATGATTGGATCAAAAAACTTTGGTACATTTACACAATGGAATTCTATACAGCAGAAAGAAAGAAGGAACTCGTACCCTTTGCAACAACATGGATGGAACTGGAGAGTATTATGCTTAGTGAAATAAGCCTGTCAGTGAAGGACAAATACCATTTGATCTCACCCAATACAGGACATTAATGAGCAAAACTAACAACAAGCACAATAGAACCAAATATATGAATACAGTGAATAGGCCTTCAGTGGTCAGGGGGGAGTGGAGAGGCTGAGACAGGAAGGGGAGCCGTTTAGACAAGAACCTAGTTTAAAGGAACCATGGACATGGGCAACAGGTGGGATTGACTTTGGGTGTAATGGGTGAGTAGGGAGGGGGACAGAGGGGAGCAAAAATGGAATGGATGTAATACAACAACAATAAAATTAAATAAATAATAATAATAATAATAATTTTTAAAAATCTAACCAACAAAAATGAAGAAGAGAAATACAATACAATGACTAGAGCAGGAAAACACAAAAATTCAACCAATATTCTCAGAAGAGGGGACATACTGCATATTCAATTAATGAAGCAGGTGATATAGAAAAAATTAAGAAAAGATAAAGCAAACTTCATTAAAATTGAAATATATTTTTAAATTTAGTCAAAACATTAGAAAATAAGGTAAAAGTATCTCAGAGAAAATAAAACCAGAATATAGAGGTGAAAAATAAAAATATTAAAAAATTGAGAAACATGTTGTGAATCTTGAACACCTAAATTATAATGAATATGGGAGACCAAGGAGGAGTGAACAAGAGAAAAGGATGAAGAGAAGAAAAGAAAGAAGACATTATTTAGCACTGAGGACATGTGTTTGAAGAATAAAGGAACCCATAAGTAACCAGCATTATGATTGAACAAAGTCTCCTTTTAATATACATAAGCATTATATTTTAGACCTCTGAATTCAAAAGCTTCCAGAGATTGGAAAATAAACAATTACTGATCACATAAAAATAATATTAGGAGTCAGAACTGTATCATATTATTGACAGCAATATCATAATCTTCAAATGGAGAGAGTACTTTACAAAATCTAAGGGCAAACTTCCAGTCTAGAATTCTGTTCCTGGCTGTATGCATTTTCTATTGCCTCACAACCAATTTCCACAATTTAGTGTCTTTAAACATTATGTTTCACAGCTTGGAAATCTTACATTTTCTCTGCCTCTGGCTTTACCAGGCTAAAATAAAAGTGTTAGCTGCATTTGTGATCTCATCTGAGGTTCAGAGTCCCCTCCCAGTTCACTGGTTGATGGCTGAATTCAGTCCTTGTGCTTATAGAACCGAGAAGCCCCACTTTTTGACTGGCAACCTCACTGTTCTCTGCTCTTAGAGGCCAGCACTGCATCATGGCCTCCCAATAGTAGGGCGCTTTGCTCCTGCAAAGCCAGTGGAAGAATGAGTCTCATTCCAAACCTCTCAGGCCTCTCTAAGAGGCTCACTTAAGTAAGTCACTTCCATACAGAACAAAATCCTTTTCTATTAACTCAAAGCCACCTGACTAGAAGTCTTAAAACATTTTCAAAACCCTTTTTTTTTCCCTATAGAATGTAACCTAATTGTGGGGTAATATTTGCAAGCCTCTCTCACAATCAAGGGGAGATACTTTTACAGCTATGTCTACCAGAGGCAGGTGCCTCAGGAGCCATCTTAGAATTCTGCTGCTAACAGTAGGCAATATATTAAGCAAAATGGAATTAAATACTTTTTAAACATGAACATTATTCAAATATTGCTCATATACTCTTTCTTGAAAGCTACTGATGATTGTATGTGTAACTAATAAAAAAGAAAATACAGAAAGAAGATAGAGAACTCTTAAAGTGAGAGTGAAGGAAAATTCTAAGATGAAGGTATAAACTAGATCTGGAGTTTATACAAATGTCATAGGGGCAGCAAGGGGAATTTAGGAGAGATGGCTTCATAAAAAATGAAATCAGCACATCTATGCACAGAGAATAGAATCACATTAAAATTTTGGGAGTGAGTTTTTGATAGGTACATAGGAAACTGAGTACGCAAACAAAAATAGAGAATTCCAGACATTTTTAAAATTTAAATATGTAAAATATTGATGTGGCTAACTGTCAGGGTCCACCTGGGAAAACTTCAAAATTTGGAGTCCTCTGAGGCCTAGGCTAAGTCTGTAAGACCTGACCAGAAAACTGGGAAGGCTGGGTACATACATCTTTCCATGTTATAGCCAGTGTACCCTGGAGTAGGGGGTGGGGGAAATTGGGCCATGAAAAAATATTTTAGACACCATGAGGCCCTGCCTGTTTTTTCACCTGGTCTAGTGCTTTGTTGTATCAACAGCAGAACTTTTTTTTTGTATTTTTTTTTTTTCAATTTGAATGCACATCCTGACCTGAGTGAGATCTCCCTTCCCCTTCACGTGTTTTTTCCATTTACCTGTATTTAGCATTGCTTAGCAATGATTGACAAGCTACATGCCTGCAGGTTTACTGTGTTTTAATGAAAGATCTGAAGAAGGAAAAAATTGTGCCTTTGGCCTCAAACCACTGGTTGGCCTTCTTTCCCTGAACTTGCTGTAAAGGAAGGCTTTATTTCATCCACAGCTCTGGTGGATTTACTGTGGGTCGAGGGATCCCCAATAGCTAACATGTTTTATTATCACTTAATGATGTTTATGTGGACATTAACTATTAATTTAACCAAAATTATAATTTGGCTCAATTGGGAGAATGGGAGATAAAGTGCATGCTTGCCTTTGTGCTTAATAAAGTCAAAGAGGAACTTTGCCTAAAGTGATCACCACAAACATCTAGTAACATTACAAGTCTTCAAGTTAAAATAGTAACACTTTATGCAGCCAAGCAAAAATACCAAACCATTATAGTAAAAAAAAAAAAAAAAAAAAAAAAATCAGGTTGGCTTCACATTTCTAATAAAACTTTTGATGATACAAGGATAAAGATTAAATAAAATATTACTATATAAAAATCCTGTGTAAAGAAAAATAAGGAGAAGATGGAGAAGAAGAGGAGATAGGTTACTTTTAGCTAAATAGTTTTAGTATTTCTCTTAGTGGGGAAATAATAGATATTACCTATGAAAATAAAGGATTAGGAAAGTATATAAAGGGTTAGGTTTTCATTACAGAAGTAGCCCTAAAAGGAAAAGGCAAACCATCTGAAATATCAGAAGTGATAAATGAAGGAAAACATCACACAGTAAAGGCTTCCAATTAGAAAAAAAAAACCAAAACAATAATATGAAGGAAATAACAAAATAGTTATCATACCAATAAATGTAAATAGTGTGAACTTATTGATTAAATTAAGGACTATCGGATCACATACACATAAAAACCCAACTCTTTGTTATGTACACTAGATAAATCTAAAACAAAGTTAGTTTTAAAAGTTAAACTTAAAATCATAGCACGAAAATTCAGTAGCAAAGGAAGAAGAGGAGAAAGAGTAGAAGAGCATAGAAAGCAAGAGAAAATGGGGAGAAGCAGGAATAAAAGTCAATAAAATAAAAAATATGGGTTACAATATTAGACAGTAAATTTTAGGCTCTAGTTAAGTGGAGTTCAAATTTTGTCTGCACAGGAATACCCAGGATAAAGTAAATGATCTTTCTCCGATCATTTACTGGTTTTTCCTTGTTTATCTTGTTTTTTTTTTTTTAAAGAGTGTAGCAGCTTTTAATTTTTGAAAGGCACATAATGAAATGTCATGGGCAAACATATAATTTGCTGTGTTATATAAAATGGATTCCAGTGGTAAGCCACTAGAATCAGGAGACAGAAGGCAACTAAAGATTTCAGCCAAGTATAGGTTTACATTAGCCTTAACACATCAATGGAAACAGAAAGTGTGCTGGAATTACTTACTTTCCTGCCTTGAGGGTTATGATGGCCTGTATGTAGGCAGTTGTGTATATGTATTATATGTTTGCTTGTTTTCATAGATAATTAAACATCTAAAGATTATGGGAATTTTAACTTATTTATGATTATGTTTTATTTCATCAGTTTGCATTTTAATCTTTTTTCCTGATTTTTTACTTACTGCTTCATTTTTTTTGAACAGTAGAAATTGGTTTTTTTTTATAATGAAAAAAGTTCAGACAAAAACATGTTATAAGCAAATTAAGAAATCATAAAACATTAAAAGTAATTAGAATATTAAAGATACCAAATACAAAAACTAAAAATGAGATAAAAAACTGATAAGTCTAGTTGATAATGATTTATATAATTTTTTAAAATTTTTATTAATATATTTTATTTATTTTGCTATTACAGTTTTCCCAATTTTGCCCCCTCCACTCAGTACCCCATTTCCTCCAGCAATGCTCCTCTTAGTTCATGTCCATGAGTCATGCATATAAGTTCTTTGGCTTCATTATTTCCTTTGTTTTCCTTAATATATCCCTGTCTATTCTGTAACCACCAATGTGTACTTTTTCTGTTTTCCTTTCACATCCAGAAAATTTACCATTTAATTACTGCCTTCAGTCAGGTTTTCAAACCAAATTAACACAAAGTTTTCTTTTCATTATTCCAAAATGCCTACATTAATTCATTTGTTTAAAGAATTACTCTTTTAAGTAATATGAATTGCAATATTACCAAACACATGCAAAAATACATTTACACCCATACATGTTTAAACACATATTTAAAGTACATACTGGATTTTGAAAAGTCAATACAAAAAATTTAAAATATGCCAATAGCTTACATAATTATTGCATGTTAAATGATAGTGTTTTAGATATATTGTAGCAAAATTAAGCAGATTATTTTCTTCTTTAATACTTATTTTACTCTGGATAGCTATTTTGGTGAAGTATAGCACAGAACTGGTGTATTGCAGAACTCACTTTTGTGAAAGTTGTCCTAGAGACAGTGCCAAACCCATAGTAAAAAATGAATTTAGTTTTTGAGTTAGATCCCCCCAACTCCAATAACACAATTCAACTTTATTTTAAACTACTGGAACTACAACTTATTCTTTTTAGAGTTTTCCATCTTAAATAGTGGATTTATTTGTTTGTTTGTTTGTTTATTTATTTATTTTGGCTGTACACATGTCTTACTGCTTTCAATACCTTGTTTTCCCTCTACATGTGTTTTACAAGTTGAAACATTCAGAAATAATGTCTCTTGCAGTGCTCAGCCAGTCCCCAGGGTAGAAATTATTATATCTACTAAGTTGAGGTAAAAGATTAAAAGCCCTAGTGTTTAAATAATTCTGTAGAATAGTATTCTAGCTATTTTTTGAACTTGTGGTTGACTTCCTAAACTAACCCTCGAACTATTTAAGAGTCTGTTGAGATAGAGATTAGGTATGTTCACATTTCAATAATAAAATTTACTATAGCATTCATTCCTTTTTCCAAGCATCCCCAGTTTTGGGGCCTTCATAACTGGAAATGTGTATTTCCATAATTTAGTTGAAAGGAATCTCATCTAATTTACATGTAATATGAGAATATATATTGTCTATGTACACAAATCATAGAGTTTAGTAGTTTACAACTTCCATCCCAAATTGGTCTTCATTCTTAGTATCTTTTCTAACCTAAAGATTGACTAATTTCTCAACATACCCATGTCCAGTTGGTTGCTATTTAAAACATAAATTGTTCACAAAATCTCTATATTACACACCCAGAAATAAGCACATATTTTGTAACCATGAATAAGAAAGATAGCATGCCACGGTCCTGCTGGGCCAGAGGAACGATAGACGGGGTAGGATTCGTAATGAAAAGACAGGCACAAAAATGTTTGGGTCAAGATAACTGCCACTCGTGGTGACAGCACCACTTTATTGTTCACACAAAACTTATATAGGTTTTTCAAGCATTCAAGCCTATCTCCTAGTGAAACTATTTTGGCTGAAAGTACTTTTTCCCACAAGACATTTGCTTATTTCTTAGTATTTAATTATTATCACTTTCGAAGCATACTACTTATGTTATGTCTTTCACTACACAGCTGCTATTTACTCTTGCTGAAGGTCAGCTTGTCCTCTTAACATGATGTGGAACTTTGTAATCATCGGAACTCTTCTCAGCCAAGCTGTTGACCTTTTGGCCATCAGCCCGCCTTGAAGCCCTGAGTCCAGCCATGCCTTGACTCAGGGGGTCCCGACAATAGCATGTCTTCTATGTAATATACATCCACATTTTCTTACTTTTTGACTTTTTCTGAGTTATTGCAAGTAACCTGATTTTCTCATATTGTGAAATGATTCCAATTTAAGAAAACTTAACCTGCAGTAATGCAGATACAAAGTAATATACAAAATTGTACCTTATTTAGTAAAATCTATTTACAACAAGATCACTTTAAAGCATTCATAAGTTAAAGTTGGTTCTTATTCATTAAGCTGCCCTATGTCTTTTCATTAGTTCATTTAATCCATTTACCTTTGTTCTTGTGTTTCTGCCTGTCTCGCTGTTTCTTCATCTCTTAAAGCAGACTCTTTAGCATCTCTTGCAATGCTAGTTTGGTGGAGATGTATTCCTTTAGATTTCTTTTGTCTGGGAAACTTCTTATTTCACCTTCCATTTTGAATGATATCCTTGCTGGGTTGAGTATTCTTGGTTGCAGGCCTTTGTTTTTCATTGCTTGAAATATATATATATATATATATATATATATATATATATATATATATATTTTTTTTTTTTTTTTTTTTTTTTTTTTTTTTTTTTTTTTTTTTTTTTTTTTTTTTTTTT
>PVIW01007823.1:0-18038 GCA_004026585.1 Noctilio leporinus | reverse complement strand
GTTGAGAAATCAGCTGATAACCTTATGGGAGCCCACTTGTATGTTATTAGCTGTTTTTCTCTTGCTACTTTTAGGATTCTTTCATTGTCTTTGAAATTTGCCATTTTAATGATGATGTGTCTTGTAGTGGGCCTGTTTGGGTTAATCTTCCTTAGGACCCTCTGTGCTCCTTGAGTTTACATGACATTTTCTCTCCTCAAGTTAGGAAAGTTTTCTATCATCACTTTCTCAAGTAGGTTTTCTATCCCTTGATCCTCCTCTTCTCTTTCTGGTATCCCTATGATATGGATGCTATTCCATTTCATGTTGTCCTGCAGCTCTCTTAAAACTTCTTCATTCTTTTTTAGTCTTTTTTCATTTTGTTGCACTGCCTTGGAACTTTTTTCTACATTGACCTCCAGCTCACTGATTCAATCCTCTGCTTTCTCTGGCCTGCTTTTGATTGCTTCTACTGTGTTCCTCAATTCAGAACTTGTATTCTTCATTTCCTCCTGGCTCTTATCTTATTGATGGTTTCTATGTCCTTTTTAATGCTGGTGCAGTTCTCAGTAAGTTCCTTGTAGATTCCTCGGAGTTCTTCATAGTTCCTCTGGAGTTGTTTGTAGTTTTCTTTGGATTCGCTGAGCTCATTGAGCTTTTCTGTCATCATTATTTTGAATTCTATATCTGAGAGTGTGCTTGCCTCTATTTTATTTTGCACTCTTCCTGGGGATTCCTCCTTTCCATTTGCTGAGAGTTTGTCTCCCCATTTTAGGAGACACTTATTTGTTTCTGCTTCTTGGGTTGGTCTGTTTTGACTTACTGTCTTAGTGATGTGAACTTCTATGCTGTAGAGGTGCATTTTTTTTACTTCCTGGATCTGTGCTTGGTGACATCAGCTTGTGTGCCAGTCTGGGCCTAATCAAACAGTTGGAGACTACCAGAGATCCACTGTCTTTGTCTGTCTCCTTTAGTTGTTAATCCAATCAATCTGTGATCTGAGGTCAAGTTTACACACTGCTGGGTAGGGTGGATTAATTCCTATGGGTGGGTCTGTGGCTTCCACTCAGTCTCCTGCCCTTTGGAGAAGAGTGGTTTGCCAGCTATATGGTGGATAGGTCTACACTAGACTCACAGGCTGCTTCCTCAACTCTCCTTCTAAAGCCATTAACCCAAACCCTCCTTAAGTGTCTCTAGTCTACTGGTCCCTCCCTCTGCTGGAGCCCAGAGCGAGTGCCAATGTATTTTCATGCATGGTCCCTTTAAGAATTCAGTCACTCTGTCAAGCTGGCTAAACCTGGCGGCTTTTTGCTTTTTACAGCTGGTGCTGTTTTACCCTCAGCTTTGTTGCTGTAGGCTGGGAAACCCAATTGGGAGTTTAGATACCATCCTTCTCAGGTGGAACACCCTGCTGCTGAGATGTTTCTCTTTCCCTTCAACTGCTGCCAGTGGGAGCATTGCCAGCCCTCTCAGGTCTCTGCATTTCCTACCGGTCATGATGGGATGAATCGGCTCTTCTGTTCTGTCCCTGGTAATAAGACTTCTCTCCAATTGATGTTCTGTTGGTTATTCTGGATGATTTCTACCCAATTCAGTTGTATATCCAGTTTGGTGTTGGGAGGAGATTGGTGTAGCTCCACTTACTCCTCCACCATCTTGGTTCTACTGATTTATATAATTTTAATACTACAAAGAAGTTGAAGCAAAAGCCAGTACTATTCTTTAAATGGTAATTATGAAAAATAAATTATAAAGATAATAAAGCTGTCAAGTCAATAACATTATTAACTACTGACAGATATAGACCTATGAGAGTGATACAAAAGTAAGAATGAAAGTTAATTTAAAAAAATAGTCAAGCCCTGGCTGGTAGCTCAGTGGATAGGTGTCAGCCTGTGAACTCAAAGATTGCTGGTTCAATTCCCAGTTAGAGCACATAACCAGGTTGCAAGCCAGGTCACCAGCCAGTTCTATAGCTGGAGGCAATCACACATTGATGAGTCCCTTCTTTTCTTCCTCCCTCCCTGCCCTCCTGTCTGGAAATAATAAACAAAATCTTTAAAATTAAATAAATAAATAGAGGCAAGTGCTCTCCAAAATTAAGAATTAGAGAGACTTAGGAATACAAGCAGTAAAATAGTTGAGGATGCCAAGAGTCAATGGTAACAGTCCTGAATTTGTACTTAGTGAAGACTTTGAGGAGCTGTGCATGTAAGGGGACTGAATTTCTGCACTGAGAATATAAACAAGTGAATTTCAAAAGGTCATAAATAAGGACAAACAAATAGCTTCAGAGTAAATAAGTAGTTCAAGCTCAATCCTCTTCAAAGAAAATAAATACATACATTTTAATAGATGTAAATCTTATTAAATATCTTATTTCCCTTTATATTAAGTCACTACAAGAGAAAAACACTTAGGATGCCATGCAACAAAAATGTTCATTTAGGTTAATAAATTATAATATTTTCCTTCATTGTCTCCAGTTCATTCAGAGGTAATAAATTAACTTCTTGATTTTTTTCCGCTGAGTATTATATTCCGAGAATGTGCAAGTGGGCCACAGCACAAGTACTCAGCAAATCACAGTTAGGCTTATGTTTGGGCCACTGGGATGATGTACCTTCCTTATATACAGTGTTACTAGATTACATGTTTTCATAGTGTATTTGGTCTGGTGTATGACTTAAAACTTTTGGTGTTCTCGGTCATGGCTGCCAACACAGTGGATAAGGCACTAGCCTGCAAACCCAAAGGTCACTGGTTTGCTATTCCCAGCCAGGGGACATAACCAGGTTGCAAGCCAGGTCCCCAACCAGGTCCATAGCTGGAGGCAGGTGAAAGACAACCATACATTGACGTTTCTATCCTTCTCTTTCCCTCTCTCTAAAAATAATACATAAAATCTAAAAAAAATACCTTTTGGTGTTTGACTGACTTGTAACTGCTAAATAAAGTTATCAAAACTCTACATACTTAGAAACATTCTAAAAATGGTAAACATTTCTTAGAGTCACAGATCCAAATTTTTAATTTAACTGAACAAAATGGAGGTTTGACAATCTGCCACAACAAAAGCCAAATTTGTGGGACAGGTGCTGGTGCAAAAAGAACAAGGTTTTATTCAGGCGCTGCATGACCTGGGAGAATGGTGGACTCTGTCTCAAAGACCATCTCCTCTTCCTGTTCAAGTCTGTCATTCTTACAGAGAGGGGAGGAGGGCTTTTTTTCTATCCATTTATCTTTAAAGTTTTTGGCATGCTTAGGCCCAATTCATTCATATTTCTACCCTTCAGCATGCTTGCCCCCTATTCATTCACATTTGTAGTTTTTGGCACACTCAGTGTAAGAAACTCTTTCTGCAGCCATCTTGGCAAGTGGAGGAGATTACCTGGTACTCTAACTAACTGTCCACAGTAACAACCTCCCCTTTCAAAACTCTGAACACCTGGAATTTTGCAACAGTAAATGAATAAAGGTCTCACCTGTTGTTTCTTTCTGCTGTCGAGAAACATAGTCTTACTTATCCCTGGGTTCAGGGATTCTTGTTATCTACTAAAGGAATAAGTGGGTCAAGAATGAAGGGAAGCCTTCATTCAAGGGGAAAGAATTGTCTTCAGAGGGCAGCATATTTAGTGTCTGGAGGATGGCACCACTGACCAAACAAAGCTAGTAGACAACTTCACGTTACAAGAGATGATGTTGCAGATGGACTTCCAGAGTTAAACCTATTGTGCAGACAAACAAGTGTTTAATGAAGGATGAAAAACTAGAGAGACTAAAGGATCCCCAAAATCTAATCTGAACATGGCTTTGGGCAGAGTGAATTTGCTGAAGGCAGTTAAAATAAAAAATGAAAACTAAAATAAAATATTGTCATTTAGATTTGGGAGAAAGCATCTCTTTCTGAAAGAGTAATTTTAAATCTTCCTCAGGAATGCAGCTTTCCCTTATCTGAGTCCTCTTCAAAAGATTCCTTTTTTAAGTATGTGTGGTGATCCAAACTTGATTCCTGTAGTTAAAAAAAAAAAAAAAAAAAAAAGTGTGCTGTCATCAGGATGTTATAGGGACCAGTTCATAGCTTGGCTAACTGCTGTTCAGCACCTTTAGTCTTCTGAGTCTTTAGTATGACTTGGAACAGTTGTAAAGGCTAATCATGGGTAGATTGGCATGTAATTAGCAAACAGAATTTGTATTGTAAATGTTATATATGTTGCCCTAAATGTTATATATGTTGTTTTATTTTTGGTCCATGTTCTAATTGTAAGGTAGGGTGTTCCTAAAATAGAAAATTGGAAGGGTATCCCATTAACTACCTTATAATGGCTAAATTTAAGCTTGCTATGGGGTGCTACCCTAATCAGGATCAAGGCAATAGAGAATGCCTGCTCCCATTTCAAATCTTTTTTGTGGTATATTTTTGCCAGGGTGTTCCTTATTGTGTGGCTCATTTTCCCAATCTTTCTTTGTAGATTTGGAGTCTCCAAATGCATGTACATTTCATTGAACCTGTAATGCCTGTCCTATTTCTTAAATATTTTCAAAGTGAATAATTGTCCATTGTTACTTTGAGTCCGAACCTAAGGATTATTCCTCTTTTTAAAAATTTCATTTATTATTTTCAGAAAGAAGGGCAGGGAGGGAGTAAGAAAGGGAAAGAAACATCAATGTATGGTTACCTTTCACTTGCCTCCAACTACACTACGGACTTGACTGGAGATGTGACCTGGAAGATACCCAGGTCATGTGCCCTGTCTGGGAATCAAACCAGTACCCCCTGGGTTCTAATGGCAGTACATATCCACTGAGCTACCAACTAGGGCCAGATTATTTCTTGATTTTTAATTTTAATTTTTTTTTATTTTTAAATTTTATTTTATTGCTGTATTAAATTCATCCCATTACCCACTCCCTACTCTTCCCTTCCCCACCCTCCCCATCCTCCCATCAGTCAACCCACTTGTTGTCCGTGTCCATGAAACATCCATGCTAGTTTCTTGACTAAACTGCTCCTTATCTTTGCTTTCTTCTCCCCACTTCCCCCTCCCACCCACCTCTGCACACTGAAAGTCTGTTCCGCCTATTCAAGCCTCTGGTTCTGTTTTGCTTGTTTGATTTGTTCATTAGTCTCTTGTAATGGGTGAGATCATATGATATTTGTCTTTCACAGACTGGCTTATTTCACTAAGCATATTACTCTATAGTTCCATTTATGTTGTCCCAAAAGGTAGGAGCTTCTTCTTTCTTTCTGCTATGTATTATTCAATTGTGTAAATATACAAAAGTATTTTGATCCAATCATCCACTGATGGGCACTTAGGCTGTTTCCAGCAATTGGCTATTGTAAATAGCACTGCTATGAACATAGGGTACATAGGTTCTTCTGAACTGGTGTTTCAGGGTTCTTCCGGTATTATCCTAGCAGTGGAATCACTGGGTCAGAAGGCAGTTCCATTTTTACTTTTTTGGGTAAATTCCAAACTTCTTTCCATAGTGGCTGCACCAGTCTTCATTCTCACCAAGGGTGCAGAAGGGTTCCCTATTCTCCACACCCTCAACAAACTTGTTGTTTGCTGATTTGTTGATGATTGCCATTCTGAGAAGTGTGATGTGGCATCTTATTGTGGTTTTAATTTGCATCTCTCTGATGGGTAGTGATGTTGAGCGTTCTTTCATATGCCTTTGGGCCCTGTGTATGTCCTCCTCAGAGAGGTGTTTGTTCAGGTCCTTTGCCCACTTTTTAACTGGGTTGTATGTCTCTCTAGTGTTGAGTAGTATTAGTTCTTTATATATATTGGGTATCAAACCCTTGTCTGAGGTATCATTGGCAAATATGTTGTTCCATACAGTTGGTTCCCTTTTAATATTGGTGATATTTTCTTTAGCTGAGAAGAAACTTCAGTTTGATATAGTTTAATTTGTATATTTGTTCCTTTATTTTCTTTGTCCTTGGAGAAGTATCAGTGAAAATATTGCTGCATGGGATATCAGAAATTTTACTTTCTATGTTTTCCTTTAGGACTTTTATGGTAGCACTGCTTATGTTTAAGTCCTTTATCCATCTTGAGTTTATTCTGGTGTATGGTGTAAGTTAGTAGTCTAGTTTTATTTTATTTTATTTTTTGCATGTTCCTGTCCAGTTCTCCCAACACCACTTGTTGAAGAGGCTATTTTCACTCCAGTTTATGTTTCTTCTATCTTTGTTGAATATTAATTAACCATATAATCCTGGATTTATTTCTGGGCTCTCTATTCTGATCCATTGATCTATATGTCTATTCTCATGCCAGTACTTGATTGTTTTGATTACAGTAACCTTGTAGTATAAATTGATATCCAGTATTGTGATTGCTCCTACCTTGTTCTTCTTTCTCAAGATTGCTATGGCTATTCATGGTTATTTTTTGTTCCATATAAATTTTTGAAGTATTTTATTCTATATCTGTGAAATATGTCATTGGTATTTTAATAAAGGTTGCATTAAATATATAGTTGCTTTAGGTAGTATGGACAATTTTATGATGTTAATTTTTCCCATTCATGAACATGGTATATGCTTCCATTTATTTGTATCTTCCTTAATTTCTTTCTTCAATGTTCTATAGTTTTCTGAATATAGATCTTTTATCTTCTTGGTTAAGTTTATTCCTAAGTACCTTATTTTTCCTGTTGCTAGGGTAAATGAGATATATTTTCTAATTTCTATCTCTGATTTTCATTATCTGTATGCAAAAATGTTTTTGATTTTTGAATATTTGCTTTATATCCAGCTATTTTGCTAAATATGTGTATTAGATCAAGTAGGTTTTTGGTGGAGTATATCCAGTTTTGTATGAACACTATCATGTCATCTGCAAATAATTACAGTTTGACTTCCCCCTTTCCAGTTTGAATACCTTTGATTCCTTTTTCTTGTCTGATCACTATGCTAGAACTTCCAAAATGATGTTGAACAGAAGTGGAGAGGGTGGACAGCCTTTTCTTGTTCCTGATCTTAAGCGGGGAAAGTTTAGTTTTCTTTCCTATTGAGTATGATGTTGGCTGCAGATTTCTCATAGAAGGCCTTTATTATATAGAGGTATCCTCCCTCTATTCCCACTTTGCTGAGCATTTTTATCATAAATGGTTGCTGTACTTTCTCAAATGCTTTTTCAGCATCTATTGATATGATCATATGGCTTTTGTCTTTCATTTTGCTTACATGGTGTACTACATCTATTGATTTGCAAGTGTTGTACCATCCTTTCATCCCTGGGATGAACCCCACTTGATCATGGTGTATGATCTTTTTAAGATATTGTTGGATCCAATTGGCCAATATTTTGTTGAGAATCTTAGAATCTATTTTCATCAGTGATATTGGTATTGTATGTGTATGTGTGTGTGTGTGTGTGTGTGTGTGTGTGTCTTGACCTGGTTTTGGGTTTAGAAATATATTGGCCTCATAGAAAATGTTTGGGAGTCTTCCCTCTTCATGGGTTTTTTGGAATAGGTTGAAAAGGATATGAGTTATTTCTTCTCTAATTGTTTGGTAAAATTCATCTGTGTAGTCATCCAATCTGGGGCTCTTGTGTGTTGGAAGATGTTTGATTACTGCTTCAATTTCACTCATTGTTATTGGTCTATTCAGGCTTTCTGTTTTTTCTTGATTCAGTTTTGGTAGGTTATACATTTCCAGAAATTTGTCCATTTCACCCAGGTTTTCATGTTTCTTGTCATATAGTTGTTTGTAGTAATTTTTTAATAATCCTTTGTATTTCTGAAGTATCAGTTTTGATTTCTCCTCTGTTGTTTCTGATTTTGTTTATTTGTGTCCTCTCTCTTTTTTCTTGGGGAGTTTGGTTAACGGATTGTCAATTTTGTTTATTTTTTCAAAGAGCCAGTCTTAGATTTATTGATTCATTGAATTGTAGTTTTAGTCTTCAATTTATTTAATTCTGCTCTGGTCTTGATTATTTCCTGCCTTCTCCTTGCTCTGGGCTTTGTTTGTTGTTGATTCTCTAGTTCTTGCAGCTCTATGATTAGGTTGTTTATATAAACTTCTTCTAATCTTTTCAAATAAGCCTGTATTGCTATGAAGTTCCATCTGAGCACTGCCTTTGCTGTGTCCCATATGTTTTGGGCTGTTGTGTATTCATTGTCATTTGTTTCCAAAAAAATTTTGATATTTTTCTTTGATCTCATTGTTTACCCATTCTTTACTTAATAACATGTTATTTTGTTTCCATGAATTACAGTGTTTTTGGTTTTTTTTTTTCTCCTTGAGGTTTGTTTCTAGTTTCAATCCATTGTGGTCTGAGAAGATGCTTGGTATGATTTCAATTTTCTTTGATTTGTGGAGGCTTGTCTTGTGTCCTTCCATGTGATCTATCTTTTAGAAAGTTCCATGTACATTTGTAAATGTTTATTTTGCTTCTTTGGCAAAATATATCAGTTAGCAAACTGATTAGTTGGCTTCTTTGGCAAAATATATATCAGTTAAGTCCATTTAATCTAGAGTGTTGTTCAATGCCACAATATCCTTGTTGTTATTTTGTTTGGAAGATCTGTTCATTGTTGATAATGGGATATTAAAATCCCCTACTATCAGTGTGTTGCTTTCTAAATCCTTCTTGAAGTCTTCCAAAGTTTTCAATATATATTTGTGTGTCCCTATGTTGGGCACATATATGTTTACCAGAGTTATATCTTCTTGATGGATTGTTCCCTTAAGTATTATGAAATGCCCTTCTATTTCTCTTTTTATGTCCTTCATTATAAAATCAATTTTGTCTGAAATAAGTATTGCTACCCCAGCCTTTTTTTCATGTCCATTTTCTTGATGTCTATTTTTCCATCCCTTCCCTTTCAGTCTGTGTCAATCTTTTGTTCTGAGATGGGTCTCTTATAGACAGTATATATGTGGGTCATGTTTTCATATACATTCAGCTACCCTATATCTTTTTATTGGCACCTTTAATCCATTTATGTGTAAGGTTGTTATTGAAAGGTCCTTTACCATTTTCATTTTTCCCCTTTGTACCTGTGTCCCTCTCTGTCCCTTTCTGCTCCTTCTTTTTTTTTAAAGCAGACCCTTTATCATGCCTTGTAATGCTAATTTGCTGGAGATGTATTCTTTTAACCTCATTTTGTCTGGGAGACTCCTTATTTCATCTTTCATTTTGAATGAGAGCCTTTCTGGGTGGAGTATTTTAGGTTGCAGTTACTTGGAATATTTTTTTGCTATTCCATTCCTGTTTGTATTGATTCTGTTGAGTAATCATTGGACAACCTTATTGGAGCTACCTTCTATGTTATTTGCTGTTTATTTCTTGATGCTTTTAGGATTCTTTTCTTGTCTTTAAAGTTTGCCATTTTAATTATGATATGTCTTGAAGTGGGTCTGTTTGGATTCATCTTCATTGGGACCATCTGTGCTTTCTGAACTTGAGTAATGTTTTCACTCATCAAGTTAGGGAATTTTCCTATCATTACTTCTTTGAACAGGTTTTCTATTCTTTGTTTCTCTTCTCCTTCTGGTATCCCTATGATTCAAATATTACTGCATTTCATTTTATCCTACAACTCTCTTAAAACCTCTTCATTATTTTTCATTCTTTTTTCATTCTGTTGCACTGTCTTGGAATGTTTTTCTACATTTTCCTCCAACTCACTGATCCAATCCTCTGCTTGTTCTAGCCTGCTGCTGATTCCTTCTACTGCATCCTTCAATTCAGAAATTGTATTCTTCATTTCCTCCTGGCCCACATTGATAGTTTCTTTGTCCTTTTTTAATGCTGGTGTAGTTCTCAGTAAGATCCTTGTAGCTTCCCTGGAGTTCTCTGTAGTTCACTTGGAGTTGTTTGTCATCTTCTTTGAATTACCTGAACTCATTGAAATTCTTTATCATCATTATTTTGAATTCCATATCTGATAGTTTCCTTGCCTCTGTTTTATTTAGTGATCTTTCTGAAGAATTCTCCTTTCCTTTCAGTAATGGACTGTTTCTTTTCCTCTCCATTTTAAGTTTCTCTTTTTGTTTGCTTTTGCTATAGATTGACAATTTTGAGTTCTTGTCTTTTTGATGTGACCCTCTGTTGCATAGAGGTCCATATCTTGACTTCATGATTTACCTGTAGTGAAGTCAGATCATTCCATAGTCTGAGCCTAGTCAGCCTGTTGGAATCAACTGGTGATCCACTTTTTTTTCCTGTGCCCTTCTGCTTTTAATCTGATCAATTTGTTCTCAGCTATCAGGCTTAGGTACTGCTGGGCAAACTGATTAGCTCTATTGTAATCCAATCAATCTGTGACCAGTGGTCACTTTAGGCACCATTGCAGGACCAGTTAATTAAGTTGTAATCCTATCAGACGGTGATCAGCCCCCAGGCTCAGATGCAGTTTGGTGGGACAGATGGATTCAGTTTTAAATCAATGAATCTGTTATCAGCTGACAGGGTCAGGTGCTGCTGGGCTATAAGGAATAATTCAGTTGTAATCCAACGTATCTGTGATCAGCTGCCAGGCTCAGACGCTGCTGGGTAGGACAGGTAGATTCAGTTATAAATCCACAAATCTGTGATCAGTCACCAGGCCCAGGTGCCTCTGGACAAGACAGACCAGCTCTGTTGCAAACCAATGAATCCAGGATCAGCTACCTGCCTTATATACCACTGGGTATAACTGACTGACCCAGCTATAAACCAATGAATTTATAAACAGCCACCAGACTCAGGTGCTGCTGGGGTAGATATGCTACTTCAGTTGCAAACTATTGTATCTGTGCTCAGCTGCCAGGCTCAGAAACTGTAGGGTAGGAGAGATTTATTCAAATATAAATCAATGAATTGTGATCAGGAGCCTAGCTCAAGAATCTCTGGATGGGGCAGATTGCTTCCAGTGGATGGGGCTACAAGAACCCCTCAGACTGAGGTTTTTGGGCACAACGTAGTTCACCTGAGGTGTGGGTAATGAGTCAGCACATGGACCCCCATAGCTGCTTCCTCACTTCTCTCCTCCAAGCCACCACCACAAACTCTCCCCAAGCTTCTCCAGTCTTCTATGCCCTCCCTCTGCTGGAGCCCAGGGTAATTGGTTGCCAATGTATTTTAATTTGTGGTCCCCTTAGTAGTTCTCTGTCTCCAGCACTCTCTTAGGTTAGCAAACCCCACAGGTTTATGTCTTTCTCAGCTGTATGCTGTTTAATTCTCCACTGTGTTGCTTTTGGCTGGGAAATCCAGCTGGGGGAACCAAAACCCACCCTTCTCAGGTGGACCTCCCTGGCTCCATTACTTGGCTGCTGCCCCCATGGGAGCCCTGACAGCCCTGACAGCCCTATTGCATTTCCGAAATTCCTACCACTTACATTGTGATGAAGTGTTCTCTTCTGTTCTGTCCATGGTTATAATGCATCTTTCCAGCTAGTGTTCTGTTGGTTATGCCAGATGATTTTTTCCCAACTAAGTTGTAATTCCAGATGGGTCCTGGGAGGATATTGGTGTAGCTCCACTTACTCCTCTGCCATCTTGGTCTTCCTCTCTGAATTATTTCTTTTAAATAGAAGTTTTTCTACTTCATTTACCTTCTCAGCTCTAGTAGGGTATAAGTACTTCTACCCATCCAGAAAAGTATCTACAAGAGCTAGTAAAAATGTAAATTTTCCTGTGATTTTAGACCTCTGTGTCAAGTCAATTTGTCAGTTCTCAAATAGCCATGTCCTTTTATATTATATTCCCTTTCTTGTTGCGTTATGTTTTGTCTTAGGGTTGTATTTGGCACATATCTGATAGATTTGGGTAATCTTCTAAATGTGGTCTACTAAGGTCAATTAAAGCATTTCTTCCATAATGGGTTCCTTCAGGTATTTATTTAAGGATGGGGTATACTTGAGCTCTAGGGAGTAAGATCATACCATGAGTCTTGATTTTCCATAGAGAATTAGGATCAATATTAGAAAAATCTCTGTTCTTGGTACCACTCCTCATCTCATTCTGTGTAATTGGATTTAGATTCTGATGACTAATCCTCATGAGGAATTGAAGCTCTGAAAAGTGGCAGTCCTCTGGCAGCTTATCTTCCTGCTTTATCAGCAGTTCAGTTTCCCTGGCTTATTGGCATTCTTCTGGTGTTTTGGGCAGTGCATCATGTCAATGATTCATTGCATGTAGCAATTTTAAAATCTCTTTTGCATGTTTTCTGTCCTTATTCCCTGAGGTTAAAAACCATCTTTCTTTCCATATGGCCCTATAGGCATGAGCTACCATAAAGTTATATTTTGAGTCAGTGAAGATGTTAGCATTCTTTCCCTCAGCTAGTTTTAAGGCTCAGATGAGGGTTATTAGTTCAGCATTTTGGGCTGAGATTCCTATAGTAAGGGCCTAAGCTTCTACTATCTTGCCCAAGGTAACTACATGGTATCCATTTCATCATTGACCATTTTCCACGAAGCTGCTCCCATCTGTATGTAATTCCCAGCTAGGTTCTGTCAAGTTGCTGGTCCAATAGATCTGGCCTACTGAAATAAACTTAGTTGATTGTTTTTAGATGATCATGCTGGAGGTCTGAGTCTTCTTCTGAATTTGGGAGCAGGGTGGCCAGGTATAATGTAGTGATGGTTTGCAAGGCAACATTTGGGTTGTCTAATAAAATGGCTTGATATTTTGCTTCCATTAACTAATACTCCCCATCCCTGTAAAATTTCTCAGGAGGGTTTCTATCCTTTTTATTTTTCCTTTTGAATTTTGTGCAGCCCTTTATTTACTGGCCATTCTTATTTCAATAGACACATTGTTTTGTGCCTAGTGGGTCTTCACTCCCTCCTTCTGGGTTTCTCCTTTCCATTTGGTTTTTCTGCACTAAGAGAAACAGTGGCCTATTTTAATAATTTTATCTCCTAGGCATGGTAAACTTTAAAGGATATGTCCATCAGCACAAGGAGTCATTCCTAATGCCCTGCCTAAACACTGGAACTTCCTTCTGATATCTGGGGCACTTCGCCCAATAAAAATCATGTTTACCTTTAAGCCATTTTCTGGCCCTGTGGCTCAGCATCAGTGTGTTTTTAATAGGCCTGATAGATCCTTTCTAAAAAATTCCAAAGAATCTTCATTTGTTTTCTGTTAAAGGGTGTATATCATATTCAGGCTCTTTTGTTTGTGTACCCTTTTTTTAAGCCCTTCCAATATGCATTTTTTAATAATGTTCTAGGAAAGCTAGGTGCCTGGTATTCAGGTCCAAGTTGGTCTCTATCGCAGGAATCACTCCAGCCGGGCTGGGTGTCTCATTGAGATTTTATTGACAGAAGTGATGAGTTTCTTCATTAGCCATCATAACTGGCTGACATTTATTTGCCATTAACAGGATGTTAAGGAGAGTCTGTACATCTACCCAGTTTAGATTGTGAGTGGCAAAAATAGAGGTGATAAAATCCACCATTTTCTGAAGATCTTCCCTATATGAGGGGTTATAATTCTTTCAGTTCAGTAAATATAATGTGGAAAATGGAATATGGACCCAATAGTATCCAGAGGGATGGGTTTCTTGATTCATCCTACCTATAGGGTGTTGTTTCAAAGGGAATAGTCCTGCTCCAATTAGGGATGCCCTGGTCAAATTGGGTGCCCTGCCAGGTCCTTGAGATGGATACCATTTTTTAATCATACAGGAGTGGGTCTGTTACCCATCTGGGCTGTATTTCAAGGGTATCTACAAGCAGGGGTTGTAGCATGGAAAATATTTCTGCTGTTAATCTTAGGTTTCCTGGGTTCATGGCATTAAAGATAGCTCATTTCCTTTTTTTCCCTTTTCTTTCTTTGTCTTATTGTTAGAGAACAGTTTTAAATCCAGTTTCCTTCTCTGCATCATTAGGTTGTTCCCTTCCTTTGCTGGATACTTATTGTGTAAAGAAATAAATGCTTGAACATAGGGATTTTATCCCATTTCCTTGATTATTAGCAGAATAATTCCAAATTGTATGATGGTATAGTAATTTAGGGAACACTTTAGGGGTCATTTTTCCTCATAGTCTAAAGTATACAGAAGCCAAGCATAGTTATAGTAGAAAACCAACTCCTTCTAAGTCACTGAATCATAACTGTATATGGACCAATTTGTTAAAAATTAGGCCCAGTGGGCACTCTTCAAAGGTCAAAAGCAAACACCTGATGGTACAAAAATAAAACCCAAAATCATAACCACAACTAGACTGCAAAGTGGAAATATAAACAAAATTTGTGTACATAACTTTACTATTCTTAAATGAGTGCTCTCAAGCAAGTCTTAGCATCTTATTTCCTGACAACTGATACTGCAAGTGGTCCTAACCAGACCCAAATGGCAGAAAGTCCAAGTTGCAGGAACAACCTACAGATCAGTACCACAAATGGACCTACCCAGACCCAAGTGGTATAAAGACCAAGCAGTACAGATAGAGAACCTGTGGTGCATGCCAGTTTGACTTAGTGTCCATATACTCCCCAGAAACCCATTTTCTTTTACCATCCAGGCTTTTCAGGTGGCTCATGCTTTGAGAAGTGCAGGGAATTTCCCAGAGAAAAGGCCTCCGCACATGCTGCAAAGTCCCCACAGTCCTGCTATTATAGTCCTGCTGTGATAAAGCTGGCCTATCACAGACAGCTAGGATCCCAGCTTGGGCTCTTTAGGACTTAACTGAGGTCCACACTATTTCTGCAAGTTACCAAAGATGGTAACCAAGCAAAACAAAGGTTTAGATGCCTGCAACAATGAAACAGGCACTGGTACAAAATGAAAAATGTTTTATTCAGGTGTCACGGGACCTGGGAGAATGGTGAACTCTATTTCAAAAACCACATTCTTTCCTGCCCAAGCCCACAGTTTTTAAAGAGATGGGGGTGAGGAGAGTTCTTTTTTTATCCAATTATTTTGCTAGCTGTCAGTGTAACTATGAGTCCTATTCATTCAACTTTCTAGCTTTTGGCATGGTCAGTGTAAGGATCTACCCTGCTGCCACCTTGGTCAATGAAGGAGACTCCCTGGTGCTTGGACTGAGTGTCTACAGTATCAATAACAGTTAAGAAACTGTCTGTTACTAATGGTTCTTTTATACCTTGATCTGTTCCCTGGATCATAACTCCCATGAGTAGAAGCAACAAAGCTGCTATATTTGTCATCAATTCAGCAATAAGCAAATTCCTAGCACAGAGGTATTTATCAATAAACACGTTAAAACAGTCACATTTAAAATTTTAAGGACCTGGCTGGTGGCACAGTGGATAAGGTGCTGGCCTGCAAACCCTAAAGGTCGCTGGTTCGACTCCCCAGCCACGGTGCATAACTAGGTTGAAAGCCAGGTCTCCAGCTAGATCTGTTGCTGGAGGCAGGTGAAAGGCAACCATATATTGATGTCTCTCTCCCTCTCTGCCTCTCTCCCTACACCTCCCTCTAAAAATAATAAATAAAATCTTTTAAATAAATAAATAAAATTTTAGCATTTATTGTTGATGCTGATTGGGAGTCAATACATGCACTGCATAATTATTTTGCTAGTAATGTTGTACTTTTAATAAGTATAATTATACTATCTTTTTAGAAAAACATTGTCTTTGTATTATTCCTACCAAAAAAAAAAAAAAAACAACACCAAAACTATTGCACTGATGATGGAACAATGTTTTAATCCAATTTTCTGCAATTAGCAAGGGTACAGGGCAAAAAGAGAAGCTTTTTTGTGTTTGAAGTTTCTGTTGTGAAATAAGATGCTAATTTTGGGATCAGTGTCTTCATATTGAGAACTGAAAATAAGCTACAGTCCTAATAGCTTGAAGGTTGGGTAACCAAACTGGGAAACACATAGGAAGTGTCAAACCATGGCTTAACTATGGCCTATTTAAAAAGACCCATAGGTGGAACCATAGCCTGCTGTGTGTTCTATATTTTTGAACCAGAAAGACAAGCTCTCTTGGTTTTCCTGTTTCTCCTTTGTCTAATGAAGCTTTTAACTCTGCATATTTGTCAGAGTTCTGAGGTCTTAATAAATGCATATGAATGACAGATTATTTTTAAGTACTAAGAAGAATAAATGAAATAATCATTAGTGTTAACAATAGTGACTATAAAATGAGTTCATTGCTCAGCAGGACAGAGTACAGCTTCAAAATAGTCAAACATATCAAAACTATGAGGAAAAGTGAGAATCTAGAAAACTAGATGTAAAAAAGAAAATTAGATAATGAATTGTTTAACAAGTTTTATATGTTACTTAATATAATATATAATGTCTTTATGTATATCATTAAGCTTTATCCTCCTTTCTCTTTATCTTTGTTACTTTCTGTATCTAATAATGTTCTGTTAAAATTATCCAAAATTTGGTACTTTGCTCCCTTTCTTTGAGGTTCATTTTCTTCACTTGTTTAAATATTTCAAAATGAAAGTGTTACTGTTCTCACATCCATGAGAGTTAATGAATTAGTGTTTTTACAGTAATATGTTAATAACAAGGTACTTTCTCTTTTCACCTGCAGATGCTTTAATTCTTGGCAAGCACAGGTTTCAAACACTTGTGTGACAACGTGTTATTGCAGTATTTGGAAATATATTTATTTTTCCTCAAAAACAAGTTCTACTATGTATTTTAATAAGGAGTTTGGGAGAGGAGAAAGGTGGCTACAGAGTAGAGAGCAGTGCTGATGGAGGTCCAGAGCAGCTAGAGGACAGGATATGGAGCAAGAGACATCTTCAGGTCCCTAAGAATTGGAGCAGTCAGAATATGGGCTCAGGGGAGCACAGCCCAGAGGAAGCAGAGACCAGCAGGAGAGCAGCCCACAGGTCCAGAATACAATGAGACAGCCCAAATAAAGGACACACCAAGAATAACAAGTGGAGAAAATCTGGGAGACTGCAACATTGAACTCCACAAATCTCCTATCAAAGAAGGGTGCTCAACTAAGGCAAGGAAGCAACGCAGGTTAACCCAATGAAAACACAAAAAAAATAAAAAGCAACCAATAACAGACACCCAAAATTGGGAAAAAAAGAATCAGTCCATCACCAAAAGGAAAGGAAGAATGCCTAGAAAGACCACAAAATAAAACAGAGGCACCTGAAATATCAGATAAGGAATTCAAAAGAATGATGATACAGAAGCTCAATGAGCTCAGCCACATCAAAGAAAACAATAAACAACTCCAGGAGAACAACAAAGAACTCGCAGTAACTTACTGCGAGCTACAACAGCATGAAAAAGGACATAGAAACTATCAATAAGTGCCAGGAGGAAATGAAGAATACAATTTCAGAATTGAAGAACACAGTAGAAGGAATCAACAGTAGGCTAGAGGAGGCAAAAAACCAGATCAGCGAGTTGGAGGATAATGTAGACAAATACTCCAAGACAGTACAAGAGAATAAAAAAAGGGCTGAACAAGACTGAAGAGGGTTTAAGAGAGCTGCAGGACAGCTTCAAATGTAACAACATCCATGTCATAGGGATACCACAAGGAGAAGAGAAACAAGGAATGGAAAACCTGTTCAAAAAAGTCATGAGAGAAAATTTCCCTAACATGATGAGTGAAAACATTAATCAAGTTCAGGAAGGACAGAGGGTCCTAAGGAAGACCAACCCAAACAGACCAATACCAAGGCACATTATTATTAAAATGGCTAATTTCAAAAACAAAGGGAGAATCCTAAAAGCATCAAGAGAGAAATGACAAATAACATATTAAGGGGCTCCAATGAGGCTATCAAATGATTATTCAACAGAAACAATTCAAGCCAGAAGGGAATGGCAAAAAGTATTTCAAGTCATGGGAAACAAAGGCCTGCAAACAAGAATAATCTACCCAGCAAGGCTCTCATTCAAGATAGAAGGAGAAATAAGGAGCTTCCCAGATGAAAAAAAACTAAAAGAATACATCTCTACCAAACCAGCATTGCAAGAAATGCTAAAGGGTCTGCTCTAAAAATAAGTAAACAAATAAAATGAAGAAACAGAGAAAGCCAAAGAGGAATACAGACACAAATGGAGAAAATGGCAATGAATAAGTATCAATCAATAATAACCTTAAATGTAAATGGATTAAATGCACCAATCAAAAGAC
>PVIW01007822.1:0-67979 GCA_004026585.1 Noctilio leporinus | reverse complement strand
AGAGGGAGCATACCTCAACATCATAAAGGCCATCTATGAGAAACCTGAAGCCAACATCATACTTAATGGACAAAAACTGAAAGCTTTCCCCCTAAGATCAGAAACGAGACAAGGCTGCCCACTTTCTCCACTTCTATTCAACATTGTCTTGGAAGTTCTAGCTATAGCCATCAGAGAAGAAAAAGGAATCAAAGGTATCTAAATTGGAAAGGAGGAAGTCAAACTGTCATTATTTGCAGATGATATGATAGTGTACATACAAAACCCGATTGGCTCCACCAAAAACCTACTCGACCTAATAAGCAAATTTAGCAAAATAGCTGGGTATAAAGTCAATATCCATAAATCAAAAGCATTTTTGTATACCAATAATGAAACAAAAGAAATAGAAGCGAAAAAACAAATCCCATTTACCATAGCAACAAGAAAAATAAAGTACCCAGGAATCAACTTAACTAAGGAGGTCAAAGACCTGTACTCAGAAAACTACAGAACAATGAATAAAGAAATCAAGGAAGACACAAATAAATGGAAGCATATATCATGTTTGTGGATGGGAAGAATTAACATCATTAAAATGTCCATACTACCCAAAGCAATCTACAGATTCAATGCAATCCCAATTAAAATACCAACGACAGACTTCACAGAAATAGAAAAAATACTTCAAAAATTTATATGGAGCCAGAAACACCCACAAATAGCCATCGCAATCTTGAGAAAGAAGAACAAGGTAGGAGGAATCACAATACCGGACTTCAAACAATACTACAAGGCTACTGTCATCAAAACAGCCTGATACTGGCATAAGAATAGACATATAGATCAATGGAACAGAAAAGAGATCCCAGAAATTAGCCCAGGACTCTATGGTCAACTAATATTTGACAAAGGGGGAAGGAACATCCAATGGAGTCAAAACAGTCTCTTCAACAAATGGTGTTGGGAGAACTGGACAGCAACATGCAAAAAGATAAAACTAGACCACCAACTCACACCATACACCAAAATAAACTCAAGATGGATAAAGGATTTAAACATAAGCAGTGCCACCATAAAGGTCCTGAATAAAAATATAGGCAGTAAACTTTTGGATATCCTACGCAAAAATATGTTTACTGATACTTCACCAAGGGCAAAGGAAATCAAAGAACGAATCAACAAATGGGACTGCATCAAATTGAAAAGTTTCTGTTCAACTAAAGAAAATATCAGCAAAATTCAAAGGGAACCAACTGTATGGAAAACATAATTGCCAATGATACCTCAGACAAGGGTCTGATCTCCAAAATATACAAAGAACTAATGTGACTCAACACCAGGGAGACAGACAGGCCAATTCAAAAATGGGCAAAGGACCTGAACAGACAACTCACTGAGGAAGATATACAAAGGGCCCAGAGGCAAATGAAAGAATGGTCAACATCACTAGTCATCAGAGAGATGCAAATTAAAACCTCAATAAGATACCACCTCACACCTGTCAGAATGGCAATCATCAGCAAATCAACAAACAACAAGTGTTGGCGAGGATGCGGGGCACAGGGAACCCTCATACACTGTTGGTGGGAATGTAGGCTGGGGTAGCCACTGTGGAAAACAGTATGGGGTTTCCTTAAAAAATTAAAAATGGAACTGCCTTTTGATCCAGCAATTCCACTACTTGGACTATACCCAAAGAATCCTGAAACACCAATTCATAAGAACCTATGCACACCTATGTTCATAGCGGCACTATTTACAATAGCCAAGTGCTGGAAACAGCCTAAGTGCCCATCAGTGGATGACTGGATCAAAAAACTTTGGTATATTTACACAATCGAATTCTATATAGCAGAAAGAAAGAAGGAACTTGTACCCTTTGCAACAACATGGATGGAACTGGAGAGTATTATGCTTAGTGAAATAAGCCAGTCAGTGAAGGACAAATATCATATGATCTCACCCATTACAGGATAATAATGAGCAAAACTAACAACAAGCAAAACAGAACCAAGTATATGAATACAATGAATAGGCCTTCAGTGGTCAGGGGAACGGGTTTGGCGGGAGGGTGAGGTAGAGACAAAGAAGGGGAGCAGCTTAGACAAGAACCTAGTATAAAGGAACCATGGACATGTACAACAGGTGGGATTGACTTTGGGGGGAATGGGTGGGTGGGGAGGGGGACAGAGGGGAGCAAATAGGGGATGGATGTAATACAACAACAATAAAATTAAAAAAAAGAAAAGAAAAAAAACTATTATAAAGGAAAAAAAAGAAAAGGAAAGGAGTTAGTTCTTTTTTAAACATTTTGTAGAATTCACCTGTGTAGCTGTCTGGTCCGGGGTTCTTGTACTTTGAGAGATGTTTAATTACTTCTTCAATTTCACTAGTTTTCATTTGATCTATTCAGGCTTTCTGCTTCTTCTGGACTCAGTTTTGGTAGGTTATGCATTTACAGAAATTTGTCCATTTCACCCAGGTTTTCATATTTCTTATATAGTTTTTTGTAGTAATTTCTTTCAATTTTTGTGTTTCTGAAATATTAGTTGTGATTTCCCCTCTGTCTTTTCTGATTTTGTTTATTTCGGTCCTCTAATTTTTTCGATGATTCTGGCTAATGGCTTATGAATTTTGTTTATTTTTTCAAAGAACCAGCTCCTGGATGTATTGATTCTTCAAATTGTAATTTTAGTTTCTAAGTTATTTAATTCTGCTCTGTTCTTGATGATTTCCTTCCTTCTACTTGCTCTGGGCTGTGTTGTGTTTCTTAATCTTCTATTTCTTTAATTTAATTTAATTGTTGTTGTATTTCATCCATCCCCTTTTTACTCCGCTTTTAATCTTCTTAAAGCTAACACTTTGGCATCTCTTGCACTGTTGGCTTGGTTGTAGCCCTTTGTTTTTCATTGTTTGGAATATATTTTTCCATTCCCTTCCATCCTATAGTGTTTTTGAGAAATCAGCTGATAACCTTATTGGAGCCCCCTTGTATGTTATTAGCTTTTTCTCTCTTGTTGCTTTTAGGATTCTGTTTGTCTGTTTGGGTTCATCTTCATTGGTGCCCTCTGTAATTCCTGCATTTTTGTAACTTTTTATCTCCTCCAGTTAGGGAAGTTTTCTGTCATTACTTTTTCAAACAGGTTTTCTATCCCTTACTCCCCTTCTCCTTCTGGTATCCTTATGATGTGGATATTATTATGTTTCATATTGTCCTGCAGCTCTCTTAAAACCTCTTCATTCTTTTTCAGGGTTTTTTGTTTTTTTTGTTTTTTTTTTTCATTTTGTTACACTATCTGCGAATTTATTCTATGTTGTCCTCCAGCTCATTGATCCAATTATCTGCTTTCTCTAACCTGCTTTTGATTCCTTCTACTGTGTTCTGCAATTCAGAAATTGTATTCTTCATTCCTTCCTGACTTTTATCGATAGTTTCTATATCCTTTTTAATGCTGATGTAGTTCTCGGTAAGTTCCTTGTAGCTTCCCTGGAGTTCTTCATAGTTCCCCTGAAGTTGTAGTTTTGCTTGAGCTGGATGAGCTCACTGAGCTTCTGTATAATCATTGTTTTGGATTCCATGTCTGATGGTTTCTGTGCCTCTGTTTCATTTAACACTGTTTCTTGAGATTCCTACTTTCCTTTTGATGAAGGCTTATTTTTTTATTTCCCCATTTTTGGTGAGGTTTTTTAAATTTGATTCTGCTTCTTAGATTGGTCTGCTTTGACTTCCTGTCTTCATGATGTGACTGTCTGTAGTGTAGAGGTGCACTTTCTTTACTTCCTGGATATGCCCCTCATGATGTCAGCTTGTGTCCCAGTCTGGACTTAACCAGCCTTGAGTTGTTAATACAATTAAGCTGTGATATGCCATCAGGTTGAAGCACTGCTGGATGGGGGGTTGGGGGGCTACTGCTCCCCCTCAGGCTACCAATACTTGCAGAAAAGTGGTCTGACTATAGTATGGGGGATGTGTCAGCACTGGGACCTTTTCATCTGCTCCCTCATTTCTCTCCTAAAAGCCAACACCCCAGACTCTCCTTCAGCATGTCTAATCAACTCTGCCCTCCCTCTGCTGGAGCCCAGGGTGAGTGGGTGGCAATGTATTTTCGTGTTTGGTCTCTTTAAGAACTGTGTCTATAGCTATCTCTTTCAAGCCACTAGGTTTAGCTGGCCATTTGCTTTTCACACCTGGATGCTATTTTACTCTCAGCTTTGTTGCTGTAGGCCTGGAAGCCCAGCTTGGGGTTTAGAACCCACCCTCCTCAGGTGGAATCCCTGGCTGCTAAGATGTTTCTCTGTCCCTTTAGCTGCTGCCCATGGGAATACAACCAGCCCTCCTGGGTCTCCACACTTCCCACCAGTCATGTTGTGATGAAGGGGCCTCTTCTGTTCTTTCCGTGGTTATAAGGCTTCATTACAGCTGGTGTTCTGATGGTTATTCTGGATGATTTCTCCCCAATTAAGTTGTAATTCCAGATTGTTCCTGGGAGGAGATTAGTATAGCTCAACTTACCCCTCTGCCATCTTGGTTCTCAGCACAATTACTTTTAATAATGTCAAAATGTTTATAACATATTTTCCCCCAAATTCTAACTATTTAATTGCATTCAACTTCTAATATAATGTATAATTTAGTAGGCCTCCAAGAACCTATCACTGAAATATACTATGGGACTAGGACTCAAGGTAGTTAATTGCCTACATGCAGTTTTTGCCCATAAAGAATGAAACTCCTAAAATATGTAAAGTACATTAATACAGGAATAATCATGAGAATTCAATTTTAAGGCATGACAAAATATTTAAGGCTCTCTTAACGATGACTTGTGTTCTTGACATTTTTTTGATTCTTAATTTTTTATAAGTGCATTGCTTTGCATTTAACATATATTAATCAGCAAATTAAGTAGATTGTGCTTATGTTGATTCTATGACTTCAAGTTAATGATTTGTTTCAGTGTTCATTTACATTTCTTTCACACACACCAAAAGCTATTTAGAGGGGAAAATTGCATCCTGCAGTTAATTATTACTACAAAAAGGAGAAGTATTTTGCCAGGCTCGATGTACAGCGTTTTTCTACCTTTTCAGGAGACAAACATTATTTAAATCATTTGTTCATAGGTGTGGTCTTACAGCACCTATAAGATAAAATGAAGTATATTTTACTTTAGAAAATGAATAACATTGGGACATTCCAATTAGCTGAATAAAATTAAAGTATATTGTTTCAGATTTTTAGCTTTTCCCTCAAAAAGTTGTTTCTTAAATATTTGGCATCATTATTTCTTAGTGAGCATTAATGAACACCAGAACAAATGACCAAGTTTATTTTTTCACATTAAAAGAAAAACTCAGATTATTATGCTTACTTCAAAAGCTTATATTTACTACAGAGAGTTCATGTTTCATATGGTAAAATTAACAGTGTATGTGTTGCTCTGCCCCTGAGCAAATGTAAGCAAGTTAAAGAAATTGTTAGAAAGGAACAGAAATGTGAATATATTCAGTATACTAATTTGCTTATAGGTCAGCAAAGACCTACAAAAGTCTATACCTTCAATATAATAATCACTCAATATGACATTTTTAGTTAGGCTGTAATGAGTAAAAGCAATTAATACTTATCTTCAATAAAACATAAATGTCAACTAATTGCTGTGTGCTTGAAAGCTAAAGAGAGAAAATCAAGAACAGCTTTGTCCTCTGTTTTCAGTTTCCAAACAAACTAATCCTTTTTTATCTTCTGTATTTTATAATACTTAAAGCTGTAAAAATCAGTATGTCAAGTTTTATAAATCATATGTTGAAAGGAGAATGTAAGGTATTACGTTCCTGGTATTTTTTTTTTTTTAATTTCAGATTAAAGATGCATGACTTTTTCCTCCTATAGGCTTGTTGCAGATGAAGATAGAAGTAGCTCAGGGTTTCTAGGATTGTCTTCATAAGGAACAGGAACACAATATCAGGGTTGCTTTTGATCAAATGACTATATCTTCAGCATGTTATTTCTGGTTAATACATTATCTACAAATTTTGATGGTATTAAATATAGTAAACTAAAATTGGTATATAATATTTGATTGCAATGAAATGTATGTGTGTTTAGTATTTTTCCATTTAATATTGTTCTGTTGAGAACTGTATTGTAGTTTGGCTTTGAGTGTTAGCAAATCATAGCTATATTAGCTCTTTTGTGATATAATTATTGACCATCTTTATAAAAGTAATATAGACAATACAAGGAAGTGTGTTATGAATTAGAGAAAGTGTGCTATAGAAATTCAAAGATGGGAGGAAAGTTAGAGTGAGTTTGGGACTTGAATTAGTTTAGTTTTAAAAGGGCAAGTTTCAAGAAAGTTATTTATTTTTTATGAACAGTTATCCTGGTGTTTTACTTATTTTTAGCATATGACTTACATTTTTTTTTGTTTTTGCATATTTGTGCATTGGATTTTTTTTTTTAAAGAAAAAGCCGTGTTCTTACCTTGAGAACAAACGTATCTTCTATGTTTCATGCTTCGCCTAAGTCACAAAATAAAGGTAACAAACATCTTCTATATTCCATGCTTCACCTAAGTCACAAATAAAGGTACCGTTCTAAAGAATAAAAGTATAACATCAAAATAAACTACTTGAAAGTTTTTAATAACTAAAGCTTAGTTTCTTAGAATTACTGAGTTGAATTTCTGTTATACTGAGTACACATGACCATCCTGAGGGGTGCATATTAAGAGAAGAAAATATTTTTCAAATGAGTATTAGTGATTTTCATCATCTTATGAGTAAGCTAAATATTGGAACTTACATGGCTTCTTTTTTTTTTTCCTAACCAAACTTAAGAGTAGCAGTTTCATATTAGATAAGTTTTTGTTACCAGTCAAATTTCTAGAATATGAAAATAATCCAGAGACCATTTAATTTTGTGGATAATTTACATATGTAAAGAGCTTTTAAGTATAATTGTAAATAATCTTTATATGTCCAGTATTATTATCATATGAAAAATATTTCCCTATTGTTTTTGGAGATCTAACTAGAGTAGTGTGTTCATAAATTTAAGTTCCACATCGAATATTAGAGGAAACACTGGATTTTTCTTATTGCTTCTTAATTAACTAGACAATTTCTTTTAGACATTACTTTTTGTCTATAACATGAAAAAGTTAGAATATGTTAAGTTTTTCCCAACTGAAAGAAACAAGTTGTAATTTCTTTGAAGTTTTGTGATTCTTTATGTCTTTTCACAACCTGTAAGTACTTACTCTAAAGTTCCTTGGTAAAATAAAGAGGAGGCTATAGTACTTCTATAGACTTTGCACTGGGAGTGCCAGTATTTTATTTTTTTTCAGGACATAGAAGAGGTCAGTGGATGAAGTAGCTTCTAGATCAATGCAGTAACATTGCAGAATTTACTAGTAGATGTCAATATACCATTTGGAATCTGGAGCCTTGGACTAAGTCATCTCTAAGGCTCCTTCTGACTCTGTTCAACATGATATTGTTGAACAAATGTTAATTAAATGATGAGAAAAAAAAACTATTTTTGCCAGTAATTTTAAGGTAACATTTATGTAAGGTACTGGAATCTCGAGGCGTTAAAGATTAGCTAAAGGATAATTTTTTAATTTGTCATGTTTACACTTTCCCAGGTGCTTGACTACCTCTTTGGTTCTTTGAAAAAGATGCTATATTTCTTCTCTACAAAAGCATTTATGCAGTCTCATTTTGGGAATATGAAAGGCATGTACAGTTGTTTACATGTAATATTGACGAGTATGTTCTCCTTCTTCAAAATATTTTTGTTTTTAGCATCCTCTTCCATATCTGGAAATTACAATTGCTTCATAATATATTCATCAGAAGTTTGCTGTGAACAAAGTGCCCAAAAAGGACACATCCTGAAAATACGTCTATGTTAAGAAGGAGCTTCTGGCTAAATTAAACTAACCTTGTTAAATTGTCAGAAAGACAAATGAGGCATATTTTTCAATTTGTCATAAATTCTTCTAGGGGTGAAATTACCTCCTGCTAATATTTCTGAGCCCATGAATAACATCTACGAATGTACTGGCTGGTGTCCTTTTAAAGTGGGCAGAGGGATGTCATGGGAAACAGAATAGCTATTATTCCACAGTTAGTAATAAGTTTGACAGAGCTAGATATAGCTTCATTTTCCTTCTAGTTCAATTTTCTGAATGTTTGTCCCTTGGTACCTACCACTTGGTCTGGTTATAGTCATGTACAGGTACATAGAGTACTTCCTATGACCTTGCTTTCCAGTTCCAATTTTAGCCTACATGAATATATCTTCTTAGCCACTTATTATCCACTGAGTGGTTTTGCACATCAGTACAAAGGGGCTGTATGTTTTATTAGAAGTTGTGTACAAGTCTGATATAATGGTCAATATAGTTTGGTTTCACCCTTTGCCACCTTCCCAAGGTATAAATGCTAACAACGTTGGTGTGTTTTTTCCATTTCCTTATTGATTAATATGTAAGTTAGATATTTTGAATGAGCAGCAGAATTCAGCCCCACCACCATATAGGATTTACCTGGTATAGGCTATGATATGACCCACACTAATGCTTTCCATAAGATTTTCAGTCTGTTAGGAGTTCTTAGGATAGAAAACACAATGTTTTCTAGCAGCTGCTGTTTGGTTTTATCTTGTAACTTGAGCAAGGCAATACAACTAGTTTGAATATGTCTGCACCTCCTGGATAACCTTAGAATATTTACTCATAGATAACCATCCTGTCAAGTGACTTTAAAACTGTACTTTTATGTAATACTTTATTCTGAGGTATTATCCCCATTTTAAAGATGAGGAAACTGGCCTAGATAGATTAAAGAAACTTATTGAAACCCATATAGTCTTGTAACTTGCCAAAGCAAAAGTTCAAGTCCAGATTGCTTACTATGCTATGTTGTCAATAACTATGGTAACTGAGAATTCCAAACATTGGGACCTCCCTCCAAACCCATGATCTTTTTCTTCTTTGGCTTGTGATATAAAAGTGTTTCATTTGATTTTTAAAATAATTAGGTAATAAAATCATGTTGTTCAAAATTCAAAGGGTACAAAAAGACATCAAGAGTTTTTCCCACCCTTGTCCCTCACCATCCAGTTCTCCTACCTGATGACATTCACTTACTACTTGTCTGTAGGTTTTCCCAGAGGTATTTTATGCATATATAAGCAAACATACATTTATTTCCCCCCATTTTACTCATATATAGGCATACTATATACAATGCTCTGCACCTTGCTATTGTAGTAAATGTATTTTAGGATTATTCAGTAGCAGTCCATAGAGAACTTGGTCATCTTTGGGACTGCTGCACAGTTTTCCATTGAATGGCTATATCATATTCATAGATATTTGTTTTCAGTATTTCATTATTATAAGCAATGTTGCAGTGAACATATGTACATATACATACTCGAGGATACCATTCATACACATTCAATTGCTGTGCTAAAGGGAAGGTGCATTTATGATTTCAATTGCTTTCCAAAGAAGCTGTACCAATTTATGTTCCTATAAACAATGTATTAAGAATGCCTATTTCCCAACAATCTCAACAAAACAAGTGTGTTCTCAGACTTGTGGATGTTTGCTAGTCTGGTAGGTGAAAAATGTCACTTTAGTTTGCTTTTTAAAAATAAACTTTATTTTTTGGAATAGTTTTGGGTTTACAGGAAAGTTGTAACAGTACAGAGTTCCATATACCTCCATTCAGTTTCCCTTAGTGTTAACAAGTTAACATAATTGATAGCTCATGAACCTATCATTAAAATGCAAGTTTATATTTCCTTGGTTTTTTCTAGGGCCCTTTTTCTGTTCCAGGATACCACATTATATTCACTCACCACCACATCTCTTTTGGTTACTTGGCTGTGAAAGTTTCTCAGGCTTTCCATGTTTTTGATGAACTTGACAGTCTTGAGGATTATAGATCAGGCGTTTTATAGTCAGTGTACTTTGAGATTCCCATGTCAGTTGTGAGATTAAATATCTTTCTTTTCGTATACTTAAGAACATTTGGATTTCCATTCCTGGGAACTAAGAGATCATGCTCTTAAGCAATATGCTGTATTCCTCTCTTGATTCACTATAATTAAAATGTTAGGAGCCTGCCTGGCTGGTGGCACAGTAGATAAGGCACCGGCCTGCAAATCCAAAGTTTTTGGTTCCATTCCCAGCCAGGACACATAACTAGGTTGCAAGCCAGGTCTCCAGCCAGATCCATAGGTGGAGGCAAGAGTAACCATATATGGATGTCTCTCTCCCTCTCTGCGTCTCTCCCTTCCCGCCTCTCTAAAAATAATAAATAAAATCTTTTTTAAAAATGTTAGGAGCCTGAATACATATGGAATTCTGATTCTCAGGAAGTAAATGTGTTCCAAGTCTCTGTTGCAAGAGAACGGTAATGTAAGGGATGTTACCAAACTCGTTTCTGATTATTTTTGGCTACAGTGAAGGATTGACCAGAGGCTCCACTGGAAACAGCAGGTGGGCCAAATAATCAGGAAACTGAAGCATGGCTAACAGGGACACATTTGAGAGAAATTGGAGGCGCTATAGGTTTTGGTAATACGGAATGAGAGGGTCAAGAAGTCAAAGGTGATTTCTCGATTCATGAGCTGGATATTTTGGATGTTGTCTTTAACCTCTAAAGGAAATTCAAGAGAAGTATTTAAACAATTTACAACGGATGTTACTCAATACGCATTTCCTCTTTCTTTAGCTCTGCGCTACTACAATTCCCAGAGCTCAGCACTCCACCACGATCTTTTTTGAGTCGGCCGCGCAGAATCCTGGGACTTGAAGTCCGCGGCCTATTTACCCAAGTTAGCGATAAGGGCCTTTGGAAACATGAAGAGGTAAGGTCTTGTCTGAGAGCAGGCGATGAAGGGAGCTCTGTTTTACCTTTTAACTTAAAATGGCTTTTATCGTTTTGTGTTTGGGGTATGTCACATTTTCGGGGTGCAGTTTCGTGGGAAAAGTAGACAAAGGAGGAGGATGGAGGGGAGACGGGCTAGGCAGGCCTGCGGGGCGAAGTTGAGGAAGGGCCGCCGCTGCCGGTTCCCCTCCGAGTGCCTTACCAGCCCAGGCACCTGAGCCGTGGCGGGCGCCAGGAGCCTTACAGACACTACGACTTCTTTTGAACATGGACCCTTTCAGGTAAAAGGGTCTTGGCCGACTGTTGTGTAGCATCTGAGAAACCCAGGCCATATCCAATCCCCTACCTCCACCCTATCCTCAGAAATGGGGCCAGGGTGGGCCCTTTATTTGCAGTATATGTGTATTAAAGAAGACTTGATCGGGCCCCCCAGGCTTGTAGCATTTTCAAATCTTAAAGTAAGTCACACTCTGTTTCTACAAATTTAGAAGGCAGGTACAAAACCTATTCAGTAACAGGAAAAGGAAAGCACTGCTACGAGCAGTTCCCCCTACTGGTTTTGCAGGAAATGGCAGCTTTAACTTGGTTCATTGTTGAAAGCCTGAGCTTCCCAAATAGCACACAAGCCGTTTTAAAGGATCTTCATTAAATTAGTTTTGTATTCACTCTGCAAGGAGAATAATCTTTCTGGCATAGGGTAGTGTGTTCAGAATTCCTACTGATACTATGCTGTCCTGCATTGTTGCCATCTGCATCTTTTAAAAAACTGGTTCTGATTTTCCCTGCTTCAAAATTACTTTTTAAAATATATTTCTTATGATGTATCTCATATATGCAAAATAATGTATATATAAACTTTAAAGAATAATAATAGACTCAGACCCACTACAAGCTTTAGACCTGGCATATTACCAGTACCTTAGAGGTCCCCAGTGTGTCTCTTGCCATTGCTTCTCCTCGTTCCCCCCTGAAAGGACCACAATCCAGAATTTTGTGCTGATCAGTCCCTTGCTTCAGAAAAATAGTTTTACCACTGAGAAATTTATCCCCAAACAAAATATTTATCATTTTATCCATTTTCAACTTTATATAAATCAATACCTATTGTATACATCTTTCTGTGACTTGCTTTTATTTACTCAGCATTTCTTTCTGACATGCATGTGTACTGATATATTTAGCTATGATTTATTGATTTCAAAGCCACTTTAAACTTTATGAATTCTAAATGATAAATAAAAATTAAGTTACTTAAAAGGGATTTTTTTAAAAGCCTTGGGCCTAAGGATATTTTAACATGTCCCAAAATAGGTATAAGTCTTTCTAGAGCATTGAAAATCTTACTTATAATTTTGAGGGATACTTTCCCTAGGCCCTAGTAATAAAGGGCTATTTTATAAGAAAGGCATTTTAATATTTTCCTTATGGAGTTAGCTCAAATTTTTTTCTTTTATAATCGGTTGTTGCCTACTTAAATGGTTTTTCTATTTTTTTATACTCTAGCAAGTGTTTTTAGCTATTTATGGTGACTTGGCTCATGTTAGCATTACCTAGATTTCTACACAGTAGTACCTAGACTATGGTTATAACCCTTTTCACACTTATTTTGATGTTTTCTCCTTCACAGAACTCCTCCTTCATAGCTCTGGGTCCTGACACTACAGATGACTTGATATTTCCATGTTCAGCCAGGGACTTTCTGCACAACAATTCTCTCATATCTCACTTTCCTTTTAGCCAATATCACTTACGCTATTACCTCAGATGCAATATATCTTTGAATATTTCCTGGAGCTTCATGCTGGTGTTTCAGTTGTAGTAATTGACTCAACATGGCTAAAACAATACTGATGTTCCCTTTCCAAACCATTTATTTCATGTTGAGCTTTCTCTTTCCTTTATTGGTACTATGGTTCTCTCAGTTTCACAGTTTGAAATCTTGGACTTTTCTTTTACCTCTCTGTGATCCCTACCTACAAAAGGCGTCTCTCTCATCTAACTCTTCATTTATGTCCACTATTACCCTTCAGTTTGGACTTTCATCACCTTATCCTTGATAAATTGAATACTTTTTGGCTAGTTCTGACTTCTACTAATCCATAAGGCATGTTAAACCACATTCTTGTTCCTAAACCATCATTGTACCATGTCCCTTAACTACCCAATGAATTACTTTCTAATACCTATCCTTTAAAGCTAGGACCCTCAGTTGGTACATTTAAGGCCATTCACAATCTGAGCCTAATTACCCCTCCAATGCCAGTTAAATCGAACTTGATATTATCCCCCAGAACATTTCCTAATACTTGGCACTCCCACTTCTTTCTTTCATTTACCCTCTTAGCTCCTGATTATGTCTTTCTTCTGTGAACTACTAATTTGGCATATGCTTCTTTGTATTGTCATTCTCCTTCTCTCCTCTCCTGTCCTGTCCTGTTCTTTCTCCCACTCTTACTCCCCTCTCTGCCAGGCATAGGCATACAACACATGCACACATACATATTCCCTCTCCCCAAATAAGCTGCAAACTCCTTGAGGACAGGGACTATGTCTTGAATATCTTACTCCATCGGTTGTTTACAATGAGCTATGTGTAAGTAGGTGTTTAATAAATGCTTGTGGAATGAATAATAAAGGGCAATGAATTGTTAGAGAAGGGCCTTTGAGCAGATGAGATCACTAAAGGTAGATAATAGAGGTAAAGAATATATTTTGCGATTTCACTCTCTCTTGTATTTTATCTATCCCTCTTTCTATTCCAGGGTAAACAGCTGTGTGAAGAGTGATGAGCATGTCTTGGAAGAGTTGGAAACAGAAGGGGAGAGGCAGCTGAAAAGCCTCCTTCAGCATCAACTTGACACCTCTGTCTCCATTGAGGAGTAAGTGTTTTTGCAAACTAGTAGGGTATCACAGACCCTCACCTCCAGGTGGTACCTCTGAAAGCCTGGATGGAACACTCCTTTCCCATCCCTCTTTCCTTGACCAACATCTACATATTAGGCAGCGTTTTGCTTCTGTGTCTCTTCCTCTGCAGATCCTTCCATATTCCACTAAGTACCTTCCCTAAGTCTTCCCCTCGCATATATAGCACTTACATTGCCTGTTTACTTGCCTCTCCTTCCACTTTGCTTCCACAAAAACAGAAACCATTTTTACCTTTTTTTTACTATTAAATTCTCAGTACCCAGTACAGTGTCTGATACATAGTAGGTACTCAATAAATAAATATTTGATTCAGTTATTTATTAGTCCTGGATGAGGGGACCATTAGTGGAGTTCCATATTGTTGCAGTGGTGCTTCAGCCTAGAAATAGGACATGAGAGACAAGTTGTGTATGAGTTTCATTGTGCCTCATTTAATGGTGAGGCCCATCTCAATGAATTGTGGTAACCTGAAGATATTCTTACTCTTTTCCTCCTTGGTTTGCAGATGTGTATCTAAGAAACATAGCTTTGCTCCTGGTACTATGTACAAGCCCTTTGGGAAGGAAGCAGCTGGGACTATGACTTTGTCCCAGTTCCAAACACTACATGAGAAGGACCAGGAAACTGCTTCTCTCAGGGAACTAGGGCTTAATGAAAAAGAAATCTTGATTTGGAAGAGCCATGTTTCAGGTGAAAAGGTGAGTGGAACAGTTTTTTCTGGACAATGAAGAGCAATATCTTTATTTGGCATTGAGAGTCCTTTTATTTTTAGTTCTCACAAAACTGAGCTTTGTGCCTTTCTTCTTTGGTTTCTAGGACAGAGACCTTGGGAAAGAGAAACTCTTCCTTGACTTATTAACTGCCACATTAATAAATGCATATTTCTGGGCTCTGATCGTCTTTCTTACTTGAGGCATCAGACCATCCCTTTCAGGGTGTATCCTCTATGATAAATGCCCTCTCATTTCTGGTTTCAGAGGACAAGACTAAGGGCAACCCCTGAAGCAATACGGAACTGTCTCCAAGATATTGAAGAAAGGATCTCGGAACGTCAGCGTATCCTCTGCCTGCCACAGAGATTTGCAAAGAGCAAACAGCTGACCCGGCGAGAAATGGAAATAGAAAAGTCTTTATTTCAGGGAGCTGATCGTCACTCCTTCCTTAAGGCTCTTTATTACCAAGGTGTGTGATCACCACCGACTTTGATTTGTTCTTTCACTGAGAGAGATTTACCATCAGGGCATTATATATGAAGCGTTAGTGAAGGGGGTAGGAGAAAGACAAACTATCACTACTCTTGAAGAGTGTAGTTCTGTATTTAATTGCTATTTGTAGGCATGTGAATAAAATGCTGAGGAAGCACAGAATATAGAATATCTAAGTCTAGTTGGGGGAGTCAAGAATTGACATTAGTACTAAATCTTGATGGATTAACAGGCATTTTTCAGGGGAAGAGGGCATTTCAAATAATGGGTAAATAGGAACAGTATTGTAAAAAGGACCTGGTGTGTCTGGGGAACAATGAAAAGTTCAATGTGGCAGGTCTTATAGGACTTGGCAGGGAATTACAGGAGATGACTGGAAAGGTAAGTGAAGCTAGACTGTAAAAGGTCTTTAGACTAAACTATAAATTCACACAAAATATATGGAGAGATGGTCTTGTCTTAACCAGAAAGAATGAGTTTAACAGATAAGTTTTGCTAGGCACTGTGGAAGATGCACAGAAGTTTAAGAAGTGGTTCCTGACTTTGTGCCAATTGCAGTTCTGGTTTGAGAGAAACATGACATTTTAGTAATAGTACTAGATCCAGTTGTTAAGTACTATAGGGGTTCAGAGGAGGGAAAGTCTACTCTGCATTGGCATGACTGAAGAAGGCCTCTTGTAGGAGGTAAGATTTAAATGTTCTTTTAATACTACCTATTATTTGGGAAGGAGAGGAAAAGGCATTTCAGTTGCAGTAGATGTTGTGAGCAATATGGTGTATTCAGGGTGTTGTGATAAACAAGGTAGATAAAATTTTGACCTTTCTTTGGTAGGCAGTATAGACCTGTACAGAGTTAGGTTATCAGTTAGTTTGGGTATGATTAAAGTTTTTTGATAAAGGAGTAACATGAGAAAAGCAGAATTTGAAAATGATTAGTCTGGTTACCAAGAAATACAGGGTGGCAAAAAGTAGGTTTACAGTTGTTTTTATCGGAAATATATCATAATTAAAGAATAATACAAAAATAAACTGTGTTTCACAAGCTCACAACTGTAAATTTACTTTTGCCCCACCCTGTATGATGAGAAAAAGGAAGAGATGAGAAAGCACGGGAAATGATTTAGGAGGTAGTACAATCATTTAAGCATGACCATATGGACTAGAATGATGGCAATGGAACTGGAAAGAGGTTAGGTGTGGTTGTAAGAGGCATTACGAAGAAAGAATTGTCACAGTTGTTGTGTGAAACTGAAAGAAGATCAGTGGAAATCAATGTATCAAAGGTAATCCAGAGTTTAAAGGCTGTGTGACTTAACAATGATCAACATTAAGAAAGTTTTAGGGGAAATTTTTAGGAAAATGATGAGTTTGATTTTGAACAGGTTGAATTTGTAAGAATGGCAGGATCATTGAATGCAGATGTTGAGGAGGCAGGTTGAAATGCAATGTAACAGTTGAAGCTCAGAAAGAAAGGTCAGAAATAGATCTATAGAATTGGGAAATCACCTATGTTTAGATGAGAGGTAAAGCCAATAGAATGAATGAATGATTTGTTAGAGACCATAGACCTGGAAGAGCAGTGATGAAGGAAGGAAAAGAACAATGAATAGGCTTTTGTAGAGAGATGTTATAGCATACTGATGAAGAACATGGGTTTTGGAGACAGACTCCTGGGAAAATTACAGTTCCCCACTTAATTAACTATAAGATTTTAGGCAAGTTAACATTCTGTGCTTCAGTTTCTTCATTTGTAAAATGAGAATATATTAATAGTAGCTATTAATAGTAGGATTGTTAGGATTGAGGTAATACCTGTAAACCACTTAGAGCAGTACCTGGTATTTGCGGGTGGGTGGGTTGTGTATGAATCTGTTCTGTTTCCTATCTTTGAAACTCCTTGCTTTAAACCTTCACAGCATACCACAAAAAGACAAGTGCAGACAAGTACATGACCTCAATGAAGAGGAAGATAAAATTAGGCACAAAAGGCAAGTCGAGAGTTTTCTTACAGTGTTAGATGTAGGAATGTAACCTAGGGTCCCAGACTTATAAGTTGAGTGCTTATTTAATTTCATATCCAGTATATGACAATGTTTCATAGGAAATGGTCCAGAGAGAACATATTATCCTGGTATAGAATATTAAAGAAAGGAGCAAGTAGAAGTTGTAAAACTTTTACATTTAGTGTTGACTTTTTTTCTCTATACCTTTAAGTTTATTGTATCAGGCATAAAACAGCCTTAATGTTTCTGAGATCGTATTTCACAAGTAACTTTGGATATTTTTATTAATCAGTAAGATATAACTATTGATGATATAATAGCTAATATTTTCTTTTATTTTTGAAATGAACTTACAATAAAATTGCCTGATTTTTTTATGTGCAATTCTGTGAATTGTAAATCATGTAAATCATGTAGATTCATGTAATCACCACCACAGTCAGGATAGAGAATAGCTCCATCACCCTAAAACTTCCTCATACTGTCCATTAATAGTCATCCCCAGCTCCTCTCATAATCTCTGACAACCACTGAACTGTTTTCCATTACTGTCATTTTATCTTTTAGAGAATGTCATACAAATGGAATCACATGATAATGTAATCTTTTGAGAGTGGCTTCTTTCATTCAGCATAATGCCTTTGAAATTCATCCAAGCTGTGTGTATCAATAGTTAATTCATTTTGCTAAGTAGTGTTCCATTGTATGGATGTTCCAAAATTTGTTTGGCCATTCACCCATTGATGTATATTTGAGATGTTTTCAGGTTATGGTGATTATGCATAATACTGATATGAACATTCTTGTACAGGTTTTTGTGTGAACATAAAATTTTTATTTCTCTAAGGTAAATATCTAGGAGTGGGATTACTGGGTCATATGGTAAGTGTTTGTTTAACTTTATAAGAAACTGCCAAACCATTTTCCAGAGTGGCTGAATCATTTTGCATTCCCACCAGCAATATTTGAGAGTACCACCAGTTGCTCTACATCTTTGTCAGCATTTGGTATTGTTGGTATTTTAGTTAATCAATTAGCTGTGGAGTGCTATTTCATTGTAGTTTTAATTTGCCTTTTCTTAGTGGCTAATGATGTTGAATATCTTTTCATATGCTGTTTGCCATTCTTATATCCTGTTTGCTGAAGTGTCCAAATCTTTTGCTGTTTTTTAATTGGGTTGTTTATTTTCTTCCTGATAACTTTTGAGAGTTCTTTGTTTTAAACACAATAGTTTGTTGGCTATCTGATTTGCAAATATTTTATCCCAGTGTGTAGCTTGTCTTTTCATTCTTTTAGGTGTGTCTTTTGCAGAATAAAATTTTTATTGTGGTAAAATATATCTAACTAAAATTGACCATTTTAACCATTTTTAAGTGTTCAGTTCTATGGCATTAAGAATATTCACATTGAGGCCCTGGTTGGTGTGGCTCAGTGGATTGAGCACTGGTCTGTGAACCCAAGTATTGCTGGTTCAGTTCCCAGTCAGGGTACATACCCAGGACCCAGATTGCAAGCCAGATCTCCAGCCAGGTTCCCAGCTGGAGGCAGGTGAAAGGCAACCAACCATACATTGATATTTCTCTCCTTTTCTTCCTCCCTCCCTTCCCTTCTCTCTAAAAATAATGAATAAAATCTTTAAAAACAAAAAATGGATATTCACGTTGTTGTGCAGTCACCATTCATCTACACAACTTTTGCAACTTCCCAAAGTGAAACTCTGTACCCATTAAACAATAATTTCCCATTTCTCCCTCCCCTCCATCCCTGGCAACCACCATTCTACTTTACATCTCTATGAATTTGACTCTAGATACCTCATGTAAGTGGGACCATATAGTATTTGTCCTTTTGTGTCTGGCTTATTTCACTTAGCAGAATGTCCTGTAGGTTATCCGTGTTATAGCAAGTATCAGAATTCCCTTTCTTTTAAAAAAAATTATTTTTATTTATTTTTATATTTTTCAGTCAACAATAAAGGGTCTTTATTAACATGCATATATCATTTGTCACAATTTTTCCTAATCTTTTAGTTCTTTTTTCAATATTTTAACTTACAGTTACTGTGGATCTAACATAAAAAGTATCCTATCAAAATCAGTCCAAGTTAAATTTGATTCTAGCTCTTACCTTAACCTTTAAGATTATTTATGACAATTACTTTTATTTTTAGAGGGAGGAGAAGAGAGAGAGAAAGAGAGGGAAAGAAACATTGATGTGAGAGAGAAACATCGTTTGCTCTTATATGCACTGTCGAACCTACAATCCAGCCATGTGCCTTGACTGGGAATCAGACTGGTGACCTTTTTGCTTTGCAGGATGATACCGAACAAACTGAGCCACACTGATTAGGGCAAATTCCTTCCTTTTTAAGGCTGAATAATAATCCATTGTATAGATACATCACATTTTTAAAGTTCACTCATCTGTCAATAGACATTTATGTTGCTTCTACCTTTGAACTATTGTGAATAATGCTGCCAAGAACCTGGATATCTGCTGGAGTTCCTGCTTTCAATTCTTTTGGGTATGTACTCAAGTGAATTGATGGCTCATATGGTAATTCTATGTTTAATCCTTTGAGTAAACACTGTACTGGTTTCAATAGAGGCTTTACTATTTTACATACCTACCAGCAATGCACAGGATTCCAATTTCTCCATACCCTTGCCCGCACTTACTTTCTTATATTATTTTTTTATAATAGCTATCCTAATGGTCATGAGGTGGTATTTTGTGTAATTTTGATTTGCACTTCCCTAATGACTAGCATCTTTTCATGTGCTTTTTGGCCATTTGTATATCTTTGGAGAAATGTCTTATGCTCTTTGCTATTTTTAAATGGATTATTTGTTTATATGCTGTTAGGTTGCAAGAATTCTTATATTCTAAATATTAATCTTTTATCAGATATATGATCTTCCAATACTTTGTCACATTCCTGGTGTTGGCTTCCCACTCTGTTAATAATGTCTTTTGATGCACAAAAGTTTTTATTTTTGATGGTCCAGTTTCCCAGTTTTTCTTTTGTGACCTGTGTTTCCAATAAATCACTACCAAATCTAATGTCATACAGCTTTTCTCCTATATTATCTTTTGAGAGTTTTATAGTTTTAGTTCTTATGTTTAGGCCTTTAGTTAATTTTGAGTTACTTTTTGTGTATGATATAGGTCTCCAACTTCATTTTTGAAATGTTGGTGTTCAGTTTTCCCAGGACTACTTGTTGAAAATACTATCCTTCCCCATTGAACAGACTTAGCATCATCTCTGAGAATCATTTGGACATTAATGCAAGAGGTTCTCCATTCTATTCCATTGGTATACTTGTGTATATCTGTCCTTATACTATTGCCACACTGTTTTAATTACTATAGATTTATAGTAAGTTTTGGAATCAGTAAGTGCAAGATCTTCAACTTTGTTCTTCTTTTTTAAGATTGTTTTCTCTATTTGTGGTCCTTTGAAATAGCATATTAATTTTTGGATAGTTTTTCATTTCTCTGTAAAAATTGTCATTGGGATTTTAATAGAGATTGTATTGAATCTGTATATCACTTTGGATAGTATTAACATATTAACAATATTAAGTCTTCAATCCATGAACATGGGATATCTTTGCATTTATTTGTGTCTTTTTCTTTCAGCAACATTTTATAGTTTTCATTGTACAAGTTTTTTGCCTCAGAGCCAATGTTTTAAGTTATGATACAACCCAATTTATCAGTTTTTTCATTCATGGATCATGGTTTATTTTTTTCATGTCTAAGTATTCTTTGTCTAACACCAGGTTATGAAAAAGACTTTTTCCTTTGTTTTCTTTTAACAGTTTTATAGTTGTATATATTACATTTTGATCTGTGATCCATTTTGACTTCATCTTTACATAAGGTATGAGGGTTAGATTAAGGTTCACTTCACTTCTTTTCCTATGGATGTCCAATTGTTCCAGCACTAATTGTTGAAAAGAGCATTCTTTCTCCGTTTATTTGCTTTTGCATTTTTGTTAGAAATTAATTGACTATATATTTGTGTTAATAATGAGTATCATAATTAATGGTGAAAGGTTGAAAAATTTCCCTCAATATCAGAAGTAATACAAACGATGTCCACTCTTACCACTTTTATTCATTGTAGAATGAAATTAGAAATCAATGATAAAAGAGCTTGCAGAAATTAAATAACACTACTGAATAACAGATGAGCCTAAAAAAGTCACCAAGGGACAGATTAGAGACAATACTTTGAAATGAATAAAAACAAGCATATCATAACTTATGAAATGTAGAAAAAGGAGTATTTAAGGGGATAGTTAAAGGTATAAATAGCCATATTAGTAAAGAAAGATCTCAAATTAGTAACCAAAACTTCTACCTTAAGAAACTATAAAAGTTTATTCAAACCCATAAAATGTACACCAAGAATGAACTGTAGTGTAAATTACAGACTGGGTAGTTATAATGTGTCAATTATAGGTTCATTATTTGTAATAAATGTACTGCTCTGATAGGAGATATTTATGGTGGAAGAGACAATGCATGTGTGGGGACAGGGGGGCTGTGGGAAATTTCTGTACTGTCCCTTCAATTTTGCTATGAACTTATAACTGTTCTAAGAAAATAAAGTCTTACTAAAATAAAAAACTACAAAAAGAAGAGCAAACTAACCCAAGTAAAGCTGAAGGAAGGAGAAAATAAAGATTAGAACCAAAATAAATGCAATAGAAAATTGAAAATATGGAGAAAATCAAAAAACTGAAAGTTGGTTCTTTGGAAAGTGCAACAAAATTCAGAATCCTTTAGCTAGACTTACCAAGGAAAAAAGAAAGAAGACTCAAAATTCTTATACCCTGCTCTACTTTGCTTCTTTTTTGCATTGCATATCTTTTTCTCTCCTTTTACTTTCAACCTTTTTAAAACACATAAATTGTATACAACAAATAGAGCATGTTTTCTTTTTAATCCATTCATCAATTCAGTAGTGTTCAGTTATATTTAATGTGTTTAATTGAAGTCGATTGATAAAGTAGTCTTTACAAAATCTACCATTTTTTAAAAAGATTTTATTTATTATTTTTCAGACAGAGGGGAAGGGAGAGAGGAAGAGAGGGAGAGAAGCATCAATGTATGATTTCCTTTCACCTGCCTCCAGCCACAGACCTGGCTGGAGACTTGGCTTTCAACCTAGTTATGTTGCCGTGGCTGTGATTCGAACCAGCGACCTTTGGGTTTACAGACTGGAAAATCTGCCATTTTGCTATTTTTGTGTGTATGTGTCATATATTTTTTGTTACTCTCTTAACTCCATTTATTCCTTAATGTTAAATGGGTTTTTCCAGCATATCATTTTAATTACCTTCTTTCTTCTTTTACTATTTTAAAAGTTACTCTTTAGTAGTTTCCCTGGGGATTATAATTAATATCTTTGCTTAAACAAGCTTTTTATTAATACCAATTTAATTTCAAGAATATCAAAAAACTTTGTTTCTGTTTAAATCTGTTCTCTTCATCCTCCTTTGTGTTGGGTTGGTCAAGAAGCTTGTATGATTTTTCCTGTAAAATACACTTTTTTCATTTTCACCAATAACTTTCTTTATTTTTTAAAAGATTTTATTTCATTATTTTTTTAGAAAGAGGGGAAGGGAGAGAGGTAGAGAGGGAGAGAGACATCGTATGGTTGCATTTCACCTGCCTCCAGCCACAGACCTGACTGGAGACCTGGCTTGCAACCAGGTTATGTGCCCTGGCTGGGGAATCGAACCTGTGACCTTTGGGTTCGCAGACCGGCACCTTATCCACTGTGCTACCAGCCATGGTACCCATAACTTTATTTATTGCATATTTTGAATATGTTGGCCATCTCCTATGTGGTATAACATTGACTGTTCTCAATGGCTTGATTTGATCACTACTAACTTCAACTAGTCTATCCGACAGTGGAGAAATCTCTAGCACAAAACTTCACAAGCCACTTGTGACACATTTGACCAGTCAGTCACAGCACCTTTTCTATATACTGCACAAATCATTTTTTTTTTTTTTTTTTTTTTTGCATTTCAGTTACATTTTTACCTTTCTTGAAATAATAAAGAATAAGCCCTGGTTGATGGCACAGTGGATAAGATGCCGTCCTGCAAACCCAAAGGTTGCTGGTTTGATTCCTCAGCCAGGGCACATAAACAGGTTGTAAGCCAGGTCTGTGGCTGGAGGCAGGTGAAAGGCAACCATACATTGATGTTTTTCTCCCTCTGTGCCTCTCTCCTTTTCCCTCTCTGGAAAATAAAATCTTTAAAAAAAAGAAACAATAAAGCATAATATGCCAAAAATGTTGCTTATTTTCTTCCATCTTCAATATTAAAATGGCTACACAAAAGTTGACCAATTTTTATGTTTTTTTAAAATTCATGCTGATATGTCATCTGTCACCATACAATCTAGCAAAATTGTTTCAAATGAAGTTAGACAACTGAGCACTACTAGAGCCATCTTACAGAAAAGACCAAACAAACTTTTTGGCCAACTCAATACTGCTGTTGTCATACCAATACCTCTTGTAGATTTTAAGCTTATCAACAGTTTTACAATTATTGCTTTATATCTTTATCTTATAAGTCACATAGGACAAGAAAAAGTTACAAAGACAAAAACATTTACACTGTCTTTATGTTTACCTATGCAGTCAACTTTAGTAATGCTCTTTCTTTGTGTGGGTTTGGGTTACTTTATAGAGTCCTTTTATTTCAGCCTGAAGAACTCCCTATAATTTTTCTCATAGGTCAGGTCTTTTATTAATGGCATCTCTCAGTTTGTGTTTATCTTGAAATGTTTTAATTCATACTATAGTGTATGTGTGTGTGTGTGTGTGCTTTGTTTGTGCCTTTGTGTGCATATAGATATTTCTTGTTTTTTTGCCAGACATTGAATTTTTGGTTGGTGATCTAGTTCTTTCAGCACATCATATATGAGGTCTGTCCTGAAGGTATTAAGCCAGTGTCAATATAATTAAAACAGTTTGTATGGCTGATACTTTCAGTACAGACCTCCTACATCATCTTACTGCCTTTTGGCCTCTGTAGTTTCTATTGAGAAGTTAAATCTTAGTACCCTTTGTCTATGATAAGTCTCTTCTGTCTTGCTATTCTTAAAACTTTTTTTCTTGATCTTTCTCTTTTGATAATTTGGCTACATGTCTAAGTATCTCTTTGGACAGACTCCAAGTAGATCTCTTGGAGTTTATCTTATTTGGAGTCTGTAAAGGTTCTATGATTTGTAGGTTAGTGTTTTTCATCAATTTGAGGAAAAAATTAGCCATTAATTTTTCAAATAGTATTTTTCCCTTCCTTTCCTTCTGAGATTTCCATTTTGCAAATGCTGGTATGCTTGATGGTCTCCCACAGACCTTGGACTATCTGTTATTGTTTTCTTTTTTTTTTTTTCCTTTCTGCTACTCAGATTAACTAGTCTTCCTCTGATGAGGAAGTAAACATCTCAAAGTCTGCTGATTCTTCTATCAGCTCAGATCTTCTATTGAGGTCCTCTAACATATTTTTAATTTGTTATTGTATTTTTCAACTCCAGAGTTTCTGTTTGGTTCTTTATTGTAATTTCTTTTTCTTTATTTTTATTCCCTATTTGGTAAGGCATTTTGGAGTATCCTTTTAGTTTATACATAATTTTCTTTGTTTGAAGAACTTAAAATAACCAATTTTTAAAGTTTTGTCTGAGAATGTACTTCTCAGACAAATGTACTTCCTAAGGATAGCTTTGATCAGTTTCCTATGTATGGGCCATACTTTCCTTTTTTTTTTTTTGCTTTTTTTTTTTTTTTTGTAATGTCTTTGTCTCAGCCCAGGCTGCTGTAACAAACTACCATTGTCTGAATGACTTATAAACAGCAGAGGTTTATTTCTCATAGTTGTAGAAGCTAGAAGTCTGAGGTTCAGGTTCTAACATGATAGCAGGTTTTAGTGAGAGCCCTCTTTTGGGTTGCAGGCTGCTGACTTCTCACTGGGTCTTCACATAGCAGTGAGCAGTGAGCAGTGAGAAGCATGCTTTCTGATGACTCTTATAAGGGCACTAATCATATTCATGAAGGGTCCACTCTCATGACCTCATTCAACCCTAATTACTTCTCAAAGAACCCCACTCCCTATTACCATCATATTGATAGTAGTGTTTCAACATATGAATTAGGTGGGACACACAAATATTTAGTTTATAACAGTCTATTAATTTTTAATATAACTTAAACATTTAAAATAATGTGACAACTCTGAAAGTCAATCAGTCCCCCAGCACCCAGGGTTTGTTGTTGTTGATATTTATTTGTTTAATGACTATAGTGGACCAATAATGTAAATTTTGAATTCTTTCTCATGTGCAGCCGCTGAAGTCTCTGTTCAGTTAGCATAGTGGTCTGCTAATGACTAGGGAGAATTTTCTCCTTAAATGCCTTGCACCAAAAAACCTTCCAGCCTTGGCCAAAAGTGTGTGTTTGGTCACCCTTTCAAGGCTCAGGCAGGTTGTTTCCAGGGGTTCCTTAGACTTCACTTTCTGCTTGTGTAGAGCCTCAAGGTCAGTCAAAACTGAGAAACTGGTGACTCCTCATACCCTAACTTTCCTGTGCATACACTTTAGCCCTACACATGTTTTTTACCTTTTAGAGTCTCAGGAATATGTCTGAACTTTTCAAAGCCTTGTATGGACATCTTTTCCCTACTATTCTTTTTTACATTTTGATAAGAATTTAACATGAGATTTACCTGTTAACATACTTTTAAGTGTGCAATACTTTATTGTTAATGATAGGTCCAGGGTTGTATAGCTGATTTCTGGAACTCAGTTATCTTGTATAACTGAAAATTTATAACCATTTAACAGTAACTCCCCATTCTTTCCTTTCCCTAATCCCTGGGAGCCACCATTATACTCTGCTTCCATGTATGTGTTTCCTTATTTTATCTACCATATATAACTTGCATCATGCAGTATCTGTCTGTTTTTGAGTGGATTATTTTACTTAGCATAATGTCCTAAAGATTGTCACATAGAAGGATTTGCTTTTTTAAGGATGAATAATATCCAATACATGTGTATGCCACATTTTCTTTCTTCATCTGTCTGTGGACATTAGGTTATTTCCACATCTTGGCTATCGTGAATAGTGCTCCAGTGAATATGGGAATGAGATTTCTCTTGGAAGTCCTGATTGCAAGTGTTTTGAATAGATGCCTAGGAGTGAGATTACTTTATCACATGGCATTTCTATTTTTAATCTTTTGTGGAACTTCCATGTTATTTTCAGTTGCAATCATGTCATTTTACATTTCCATTAAAAGTGTGTAAGAATTCCAATTTTTCCAGATCCTTACCAACACCTCTTTTGTATATAGTCATAATAAAATCTTATTGTGGTTATGATTTCCATTTCCCTGATGATTAGTGGTGTTGAACATATTTTCATGTACCTTTTGGCTGTTTGTATATCTTCTATGGAGAAATGTCTGTTCAAATACATTGCCCATTTTTTTTTTTACTTTTTATTTATTTAATTATTTTTTAATTTAATTTTATTGTTGTTGTATTACATCCATCCCCTTTTTGCTCTCCTCTCTCCCCCTCCCCACCCACCAATTCCCCCGAAACTCAATCCTACCTGTTGTCCATGTCCATGGTTCCTTTATACTAGGTTCTTGTCTAAACTGCTCCCCTTCCTTGCCTCTTCCTCCCCCTCCCCCCAACCTCCTTTCCCCTGAGCACTGAAGGCCTATTCACTGTATTCATATATTTGGTTCTGTTTTGCTTACTATTAGTTTTATTCATTATTGTCCTGTAATGGGTGAGATCATATGGTATTTGTCGTTCACTGACTGGCTTATTTCACAAAGCATAATACTCTCCAGTTCCATCCATGTTGTTGCAAAGTGTACAAGTTCCTTCTTTCTTTCTGCTGTATAGTATTCCATTGTGTAAATGTACCAAAGTTTTTTGATCCAATCATCCACTGATGGCCACTTAGGCTGTTTCCAGCACTTGGCTATTGTAAATAGTGATGCTATGAACATAGGTGTGCATAGGTTCTTAAGAATTGGTGTTTCAGGATTCTTTGGGTATAGTCCAAGTAGTGGAATTGCTGGATCAAAAGGCAGTTCCATTTTTTGTTTCTTAAGGAAACCCCACACTATTTTCCACAGTGGCTGCACCAGCCTGCATTCCCACCAACAGTGCACAAGGGTTCCCTTTGACCCACATCCTCGCCAACAATTATTGTTTGTTGATTTGTTGATGATTACCATTCTGACAGGTGTGAGGTGGCATCTTATTGTGGTTTTAATTTGCAACTCTCTGATGACTAGTGACGTTGAGCATTCTTTCATATGTCTCTGGGCCCTTTGTATATCTTACTCAGTGAGTTGTCTGTTCAGATCCTTTGCCCATTTTTTAATTGGGCTATCGGTCTACCTGGTGTTGAGTCGCATTAGTTCTTTATATATTTTGGAGATCAAACCCTTGTCTTAGGTATCATTGGCAATTATGTTTTCCCATACAGTTGGTTCCCTTTGAATTTTGCTGATATTTTCTTTAGCTGTACAGAAACTTTTCAATTTGATATAGTCCCATTTGTTGATTCGTTCTTTGATTTCCTTTGCCCTTGGTGAAGTATCAGTAAACATATTTCTGCATAGGATATCCAAAAGTTTACTGCCTGTATTTTTCTCCAGGACCTTTATGGTGGCACTGCTTATGTTTATATCCTTTATCCATCTCGAGTTTATTCTGGTGTATGGTGTAAGTTGATGGTCTAGTTTTATCTTTTTGCATGTTGCTGTCCAGTTCTCCCAACACCATTTGTTGAAGAGACTGTTTTTACTCCATTTTATGTTCCTTCTCCCTTTGTCAAATATGAGTTGACCATAGAGTCCTGGGTTAATTTCTGGGTTCTCTATTCTGTTCCATGGATGTATATGTCTATTCTAATGCCAGTACCAGGCTGTTTTGATGACAGTAACCTTGTAGTATTGTTTGCAAGTCCGGTATTGTGATTCCTCCTACCTTGTTTTTCTTTCTCAAGATTGTGGTGGCTATTCATGAGCATTTTTGGATCCATATAAATTTTTGAAGTATTTTTTCTATTTCTGTGAAGTCTGTCATTGGTATTTTAATTGTAATTGCATTGAATATGTAGATTGCTTTGGGTAATATGGACATTTTAATTATGTTAATTCTTCCCATCCATGAACATGGTATATGCTTCCATTTCTTTATATCTTCTTTGATTTCTTTCTTCATTGTTCTGTCTTTTTTTTTGTACAGGTCTTTTACCTCCTTAGTTAAGTTTATTCCTAGGTACTTTTATTTTCCTTGTTGCTTCTATTTCTGTTGTTTCATTATTGGTACACAAAAATGCTTTTGATTTCTGGATATTGATTTTATACCCAACTATTTTGCTAAATTTGCTTATTAGGTGGAGTAAGTTTTTGGTGGAGCCTATTGGGATTTGTATATACACTATCATATCATCTGCAAATAATGATAGTTTGACTTCCTCCTTTTCAACTTGTATACCTTTGATTCCTTTTTCTTCTCTGATGGCTATAGCTAGAACTTCCAAGACAATGTTGAATAGAAGTGGAGAAAGTGGTCAGCCTTGTCTCGTTCCTGATCTTAGGGGGAAAGCTTTCATTTTTGTCTGTTAAGTATGATGTTGGCTTCAGGTTTCTCCTAGATGGCCTTTATGATATTGAGGTATGCCCCATCTATTCCCATTTTGCATAGGGTTTTTATCATAAATGGTTGCTATACTTCATCAAATGCTTTTTCAGCATCTATTGATATGATCATATGGTTTTTGTTTTTCAATTTGTTAATGTGGTGTATTACATTTATTGATTTACGAATGTTGTACCTTTCTTGGATTCCTGGGATGAAACCCACTTGATCATGGTGTATGATCTTTGTAATGTACTGCTGAATCCGATTGGCCAATATTTTGTTGAGAATTTTAGCATCTCTGTTCATCAGAGATATTGGCCTGTAGCTTTCATTCTGAGTTGTGTCTTGCCTTGGTTTTGGGATTAGAATATTATTGGCCTCATAGAAAGAGTTTGGGAGTCTTCCCTCTTCCTGTATTTTTTGGTATAGGTTGAGAAGGATAGGAGTTAGTTCTTCTTTAAATGTTTGGTAAAATTCACCTGTGTAGCCATCTGGTCCAGGGCTTTTCTGCTTTGGGAGATTTTTGGATGACTTCTTGAATTTCACTAGTTGTTATTGGCCTATTCATGGTTTCTGCTTCTTCTGGGTTCAGTTTTGGTAGATTACACATTTTCAGAAATGTGTCCATTTCATCCAGGTTGTCATATTTTTTGTCACATAGTTGTTTGTAGTAATTTCTTACAGTCTTTTGTATTTCTGAGGTATAAGTTGTGATTTCCCCTCTGTCATTTCTGATTCTGTTTATTTGGGTCCTGTCTCTCTTTTTCTTGATGAACCTGGATAAAGACTTGTCAATTTTGTTTATTTTTTCCAAGAACCAGCTCCTGGACGTCTTGATTCTTTGAATTGTAGTTTGAATCTCTGAGTTATTTAGTTCTGCTCTGATCTGGGTGATTTCCTTCCTTCTACTTGCTCTGGGCTTTGTTTGTTGTTGCTCCTCTAGTTCTTGCAGCTTTATGGTTAGGTTGTTTTTGTACACTTCATGTGACCTTTTTATGAAGGCCTGTATTGCTATAAATATGCCTCTGAGCACTGCCTTTGCTGTATCCCATATGTTTTGGGCTGTTGTGTGTTCATTGTCCTTTGCTTCCAGGAACTTTTTGATTTCATCTTTGATGTCATTGTTAACCCATTCATTGCTTAAAAGCATGGTATTCAGTCTCCAGGAGTTAGAGAGTTTTTGTTTTTTTCCCTTGAGATTGGTTTCTAGTTTCAAGACATTGTGATCTGAAAAGATGCTTTGTATGATTTCAATTTTCCTGTATTTGTGGAGGCTTGTCTTGTGACCTACCATGTGGTCTATCTTAGAGAATGTTCCATGTGCATTTGAAAAGAATGTGTATTTTGCTTCTTTGAGCTGAAAGACCCTGTATACATCAGTTAGGTCCATTTCCTCTAGAGTACTGTTCAATACCACAACGTTTTCGGGATTTTTTGTTTGGAAGATCTGTCCATTGTTGATAGTGGGGTATTAAAATCCCCTACTATTAGTGTGTTGCTGTCTATGTCTTTCTGAAAGTCTTCCAAGATTTTCTTTATATATTTTGGAGCTCCTACATTGGGTACATGTATGTTTACCAGAGTTATTTCTTCTTGATGGATTCTTCCCTTAAGTATTATATAATGTCCATCTTTGTGCCTTTTTATGGCCTTCATTGTAAAATCTATTTTGTCTGAAATCAGTATTGCTACTCCAGCTTTTTTTGTGTGTCCATTTGCTTGATATATATTTTTCCATTCCTTTGCTCTCAATCTGTGTCGATCTTTTGTTCTGAGGTGGGTCTCTTGAAGACAGCATATATGTGTGTCATGTTTTCTTATCCATTCGGCTACCCTATGTCTTTTGATTGGTGCATTTAATCCATTTACATTTAAGGTTATTATTGGTTGATACTTATTCATTGCCATTTTTCCCTTTGTATCTGTATTCCTCTTTGGCTTTCTCTGTTTCTTCATTTTATTTTTTTATTTACTTTTAAAGCAGACCCGTTAGCATTTCTTGCCATGCTGGTTTGGTAGAGATGTATTCTTTTAGTCCTTTTTTTTTGTCTGGGAAACTCCTTATTTCTCCTTCTATCTTGAATGAGAGCCTTGCTGGGTAGAGTAGTCTTGGTTGCAGGCCTTTGTTTCCCATGACTTGAAATATTTTTGCCATTCCCTTCTGGCTTGAATTTTTTCTGTTGAATAATCATTTGATAGCCTTATTGGAGCCCCCTTATATTTTATTAGTTGTTTCTCTCTTGATGCTTTTAGGATTCTCTCTTTTTCTCTGAAATTTGCCATTTTAATTATAATGTGTCATGGAGTTGGTCTGTTTGGGTTGATCTTCATTGGGACCCTCTGTGCTTCCTGAACTTGAGTAATGTTTTCTCTCATCAGGTTAGGGAAATTTTTTATCATGACTTTTTTGGAACAGGTTTTCCATTTTTTTTCCTCTTCTCCTTCTCGTATCTCTATGATATGGATATTATTGCATTTCATGTTGTTCTGCAGCTCTCTTAAAACCACTTCATCTTGTTCAGCCTTTTTTTATTCTTTTGTAATGTCTTGAAATACTTTTCTACGTTGTCCTCCAACTTGTTGATTCGTTCCTCTGTTTCCTCTATCCTGCTTTTGATTCCTTCTGCTGTATTCTTCAATCAGAAATTGTATTCTTCAATTCAGAAATTGTATTCTTCATTTCCTCCTGGCTCTTACTGATAGTTTGTATGTCCTTTTTAATGCTGGCGTAACTCTCAGTAACTTACTTGTAGCTTCCCTGGAGTTCTTTGTAATTCCCCTGGAGTTGTTTATAGCTTTCATTGAGCTGGCTGAGTTCATTGAGTTTCTCTATCATCATTCTTTTGAATTCCATATTTGATAGTTTGTTTGCCTCTGTTTCATTTAGTGATCTTTCTGGGGATTCTTCCTTTCCTTTTGGTGATAGACTGATTCTTTTTTTCCCCATTTTAGGTGTTTGTTGTTGCTTGTTTTTGTCTTGAATTAGTCTGCTTTGATTTCCTGCCTTTCTGGAGCACCCATCTGTGTTAGGAGATTTGTTGGAGTTCAGTGTCAAAGTCTCCTAGATTTCCTCAACTTGGTGCTCTTGGTGTGACCTTTATGTCATTAACATGGGCTGTCTAGTTTTATTTTGGATTGGTTATTTGTGTTGCTTCTTTCCTTCCAGTTGGCTGATTGAGAGACACTCCTTCTGTCCCATCCCATACACTGTTTTTGAGCTGCTCCTGAAACAGAACCACCAGTCCAGGCTAAATAACCACACCTTCAGAGATATCTTTCTCTTTTAATCCCCTTTTGGACTGCCTATGAACCTAGCTATATACCCATATCCTCCAAGGCAACCCCCACTTTTAAGCACAGCCTCAGCTGCAACTGAGCCAGTCTTAATAGGGATGTAGGTATGATAAGACTGTTGTACGAGGGGAAAAGATGATTAAGTTTACTAAAGTATGGGTAATATTGAAGGGTGCAAAAGAGTAGCAAAGATAGTGGGGATACAGGAGAGAAAGCCAACTTATCTATTCCATAGAAATGAGGAGGGGTAGAATCAGAATGCCTCAAGTGTGAGTGAACAGTATGAGCATATATATATATAGTTGCTGCATCTACCTCCCTGTCCACCCTTAATGAGCCCTTATTGGTCCATGTGGAGCCAGGACCTGTGTGCTTTTAACAGAAAAAAAGAACATGTAGTCCCCAGAAGCACACCCAGAGAATAAAGAAAAAGGGTTTAAGCAGCTGGGGAGGGGAGAAATACTTAGATTGAGGACTGGGAATGAGTTGTAGCAGGAGAGTGAGTAGACTTTAAAATAAGAGTAGGAAGAGGGTCTTGGGTAGTTAGGTGGATTGAAATAAGGGAGGAGTGAAAATATGTGAGTTGGGATACACTATGGTATAAACAGTACTTACTTAAAATGCACTAATTGTGAAGGTTGGTAGTAACTTTTGAAAAGGGTATATTAGGGATTAATAGGTCATGTAGCTCTTGGTGTAACTGAGGTGCTTGAGATTAGCAGCTATTCATTTCCTGAGTCTGCCTGTTTTTCTTGATTAAGTCTGCTGTCTACAGTCAAGCTGTGTGGTCTTGGGAGTGGCAGGGCCTATGGCTGTCACAGTCAGGACTGATTCTGAGTGCCAACCCCCAGGTAGGCTGAGCCTCCAGTAGCCTTGCTGGGTTTATATGCTGCTGATGTTTTGGGGTCCTTCCTTCTCTCACTGCTTCTGTGTGAAGACCTGCAGGGTGCTTATGTGGTGTCTATGGCTGATCCTCCCCCTCCAGCTACTGGAGGAGGTTCCTATCTGTGATGGGCACCTGGCTCCAATGTGGAGTGGCCTGCAACCTTAATGGCTCCTGTGATGGCTGGCCTGACCCCCACAGCTCCTGGATGAGGTAGCCCCTGTCCACAAACAGCGCCTGGCTCCCCCTGAGCCCCACAGATTTCCTGCCAGCAAAGGCTAACCCTCCAAGCTGTCTAGCTCTTTGAGTTTTTCACCTTGACCTCTGTGATGCAAGCTTGGCTCCCCAGGGGGTCTGCAGTGCAGTCTGCAGGGAAATGCTACAGCTCCTTCAGCTCCTCGAGGAGACCTTTGTTGCCTGCAATGGGTGTGCCAGTTGTACCAGCTGCAAGTTCCTGGTGCAGTTTCAAGTTTTTGTGGGAGCCTACATGCTGTTGTGGGTGCATGGGGTTGGGCCTGCCTCCTCACTGGGGCTCCAGCTCCAAGCTGCCCTCTCCCTGGGTGGTGCATCAGTACAATTTCCGGCCCTCTCACTACTCTGGCTGGTACACTTCCCCGCTCCTCTGCTCCTGCTCCCTCTGGTCTCTCCTCCTCCTCCTCTAGCCAGAGGAGGTGCTTCCTCTCTCTCAGTCTCTGGAGCAAGGCTCTCACACAGTCCCTCCCCTGCAGGAGTTCAGTTCCTCATTCCCTCTGGAGTTTGCACTCACTGTCCACAGTTCACTGCTCAGATTTCTAGTCACCAGAGTGTCTGGAACTGTCTTCAGTTAGAGCCGCCCCACTGGGCAGAGCTGTCACTCCCCAGAGCCAACCTCTGCCCACTGACCAGTTTGGAACTGTCTCACCTGCTCTCCTGTAGGTCTCTGCAGACTCTGGGCTGTGCACCTCTGAATCCAGATGCTTACTCCTCCAGTTCGTAGGGACCTGCAGACTTCTTGTGCTCCCCTATCCTATCCTCCATCTGCTCTGGCACTCAACGCCATCAGCACTGCTCTCTACTCTATCGCCATTTTTCTGCATATGTGTTTTGAAAAGGTTTTTTTGGTTTACTAAATGTGATTTTTCTACATTATGAGATCATTTTTCAGGGGTAATAACCCATTTCCTATTTTCTAACCTTAAATCTGTGGGGAAAACAATATATACTATCTCTAGAAATATACTTCCTCTGAAACCTTCTACTCCACTATATGAGGTGTGTGCTAAAAGTATTGGTGGCATGCAAACTGTTTTAATTATATTGACATTGGATTGATACTTTGGGACAGACCTTCATATTACTCTGTGACCACAACCTCTTTCTAGTCCTGGCTCTCACAACTTGCTTACACCCACTATACCATCTTTTCAACCCTGTTAAAATCTCCAATTCCTTGACCTTTTTGTTTTCTCCCAAAATGTCATTCCCTTCTTCCACATCTCACTTAGACTCCACCATCCACTATTTACCCATATTCTTACCAGTGATCCTTGCTTTATTGTCTGTGAATCATACCCACCCTGCAAAACCTAAACTCTGCCTCAATCCAACTAATTGCCTTCTTTATTTCTGTATGATGGCTTTTGAGCTCTACTAAAGAAAAATCTTACTACTTTTTTGATTATTGCATCTATAACTTTCTCATTTCTAATATTGTCTAGAGCCGCCTTCTTTGTTCAGCCATCTCTCTCCCAGTCCCCAGTAAGCTCTCTGTTTCATGCCTTTATAAATAGTATTTTAGATCTTCATTATTCATTTCCATTCTACTGTTTCATTATTTTTAGTAGATAGTCTTTCTTCCTACTTCAAAGGAAGCACTGCCATTGGCAAGAACTTTCATCTCCTTTCTTCTTGATTCTCTACTAATTTCTGCATCCTAACTCTCTTGCTCTTTTTTTTTTTTTCTTTCTTCTCAACTCAGTGCCTGAGGTTGATCTTGTGCTGAATCCTATTCCTCTTCTCTCCCCAGGGACCTCAATCAGTTACTCCCAGTATTGCTTCTTTCCTTTCAGGATTTTAACATGATTTGTACCATTTGCCAGTTTCCATGGTGTACATACTCATACCATGAACTATCTTAAAAAGTGACTTTTAAAAATGCCCTTCAATTGTCAGGTACTTGAGCAAATAGTACATTTACATTCTCTTTCTTTTATATACCATAAGTAGCAATTGGTTTTAAAAGTGGAATACAAAATTTGAAGCCCTAAGAAAAATAGAATTAAGTACCTATATTCATATTTTTGATAACCAAATGGGAAAAGAGTTTTTCCAATCTTTAATGAAAATTTTCCAAGGTACAGAGAAACTAAAAGAATTTTATCACAAACCCATTATATCACTGACTAGGTTCTACTATTAATATTTTACTTTATCACATATCTTTCTATTCCTCTATGAATCTATCTTTTTTGATATATCTAAAATAGTCAACATGAATATATATTCATCTAAATACTTCGGTATGCATACTGTTGGTTAAAATTAAATATTTATATTTTTCTTTTATGTAAAATTTGCATAAAAGAAAATGCACAAATCTTAAGTGTTCATTTGCTGACTTTGACAAATGTGCATATCTTTGTAGTGATGTGTTGGCAAATGTATAACATCCAGCTCTTCAGAGAGAAAAAGGCTCTGATTCGTATCATTTGCCAGTTTCCATAGTTTACATACTCCACCATGGCCAATTTCCAGCTACCAATATGTTATAGTTGAACATGGAATTGGGAGGAGATACGCAAATCATTGACCCATCTCCAGCACTACTGCATCTGGGTAAACTAACCCCTAAAAACAAATAGAAAAAAAAAATAGAAGATTTTTGTCACCCCAGAAAGTTTCTTTATACTTCTCAGTAGTTCTCTCCTCCCAGAAGCAATGAGTGTATTAATTTTTTCAGTATAGGTTAGTTTTGCCTGTTTTAGAACTTAGATCTAATATACTATGTATTCTTTGTGTAAAGCTTCAAGTCACCATAATCTTTTTGAGGTTCATTCATATTGTATGTATCAATATTTTTTTCTTTTGTACAACAAAATTTCATGGAAAAAATCATCACTGGATTACTTTTCTAGGGCTGCCATAACAAATTACTATAACTCTAGTGGCTTAGAACAATTTATCTTCTTATAATGGCTGTAAGTCTGAAATCAAGGTGTTAGCAGAGACATGGTCTTTCTGAAGGCTGTAGAAGATCATTCCTTGTCTCATGGGTTCTGGTGGTCGCCAGCATTCCTTGGTACTATAGATGCATCATTCCAGTCTCTCTGCCTTTGTCATCATGTGGCAGTCTCCTTGTGGGTCTATGTCTCTGTCTTCAAACGACCTTCTTATAAGGACACTAGTCCGAACTTACAGCCCACCCTAATCCTGTATGACCTCATCTTAACTATTTACATCTGCAAAGAACCTATAAAGTCACACTATAAGGTTTTGGATGGATATGAATTTTGAAGGTATGCTATTCAACCCACACAATCCTCCCTCTGAACACAAACAATTCATATCTATCTCACATACAAAATACAGCCACCCATCACAGTGTTTCCAAAAGTCTTACCTGTTCCAGCATTGAATCTAAGTCCCAAGTCTCTAAGTCATCTAAATCAGGTGTTCGTTAGGCTCTGAGTATATTCCATCCTAAGCAGAATTCTTCTTTGTCCAGAGACCTGTGTAACCAGACAAGATGTTTCTAAAATACAGTGGTGAGACTGGCATAGGGTAAGTATCCCCATTCTGAAAGGGCAAAAAGGGAAGGAATAAAGGGGTTACTGGTCTAAAGCAAGTTAACAGCCCAGCATAGCAAATTCCATTAGGTTTCAAGGCCTAAGAAAAGTGCTCTTAGTTAATTGCCCTATCCTCTAGGCCCTCTGGGACAGCCCCACCTTTTTGGCCTTCCATACTCTCTAATTTTTGTATCTGTGGCTTTGCCCTCAGAGTCATCTTTCATTTTGTCCTGTCTCTGTCACTTTCATACTAGATTGCCACTCTTTCTGCTGGTATAAAATTGTAAAAAGCCTTATCAGTCTCTCATGTATGTTAAGAAATTCAAACCATTTTTTTCTCCACAGATTTTTATCTGGATAGCCCTTTCTTTCTCTACTTCTAGCTTCTGCTAAGATGATTAGTTGAATCCATGAGTCACACCTGATCTCTTCCATGAAACTGTGTCCAGCAGTACTAATTGGTCCTGTTTCCAGAGCACATTATCTTAAATAGGCTGAGAATTCTTCAGATCATCAAGTGCAGCTTCCTTTTTATTGTTTTTAACAGATCCTTTCTCAATTTCTCTCTTTCTTTTCTCATTTTATTGTAAGCATGAAGGAGGAACCAAGCTTCATCTTCCACACTTTTCTTGGAAATCTCCTTAGCTAAATATCCAAACTCATCACTTACACTTTTCATCCAACAACAGAACTCAATTCACCCAAGTTTCTGCCACTTTATAAAAAAGATCACCCTTCTTCCAGTGTCTAATAACATGTTTATTATTTCCTTCTAAGGCCTCACCAAAAGCAATTTTAATGTTCATTTCTCTAGCAACATTCTGTTCATGATGATAGATGCATTCTCTAAGGTGATAGAAGCTTTCTCTACTGACCTCTTTACTTCTGAGCACTCACAAGAACTACTGTTAACATCCGTATTTCTATCAAGTCTCTTTAAGGCAACCAACCTTTTGCTGTCAGGCACCTCAAAAACTCTTTCAATCTCCCCTTAATTCCAAAGCCACTTTTGCCTTTTTAGGTATTTGTTACAGCAGCACCCCATTTCCCAGTAGAGTCTGTATTAGTTTCATAGGGCTGCTTTAACAAAGAACCACAAATTGGATGGCTTAAAACAATAAAGTCTCTCACAATTATGGAGACTACAAGTTCAAATCAAGGTGGTGGCAACGTTGGTTCCTTCTGCAGGCTCTGAGGAAAAATCTGTTCCATCCTTCTCTCCTAGATTCTAGTGATTGCTGGCAATTTTTGGCTTGTAAATGCAGGACTCCAATTTCTGCTTCTGTCATTCACATGACATTCTCCCTGTGTGACTGTGTGTCTTTACATGACCTTCTTAAAAGAACACCAGTGATTAGATTTAAGGCCTACTATAATTCATTATAACCTTATCTTAACTAATTCTATCTAAAATACCCTATTTCCAAATAAGGTTACATTACAGGTGAAAATGAATTTTGGGGTGTACTTTCAACCCAATGTATTTCACTTAGCCCTCCTTCCTCACTTCTTATTCCTTTTTTTTTTTAAGGCAGTATTTTTTGTAATGAAATGGATCATGCCAAAGAGTAAAATGTGTTCAGTTAGATCAAGCACTAAAATACTGCCAATACTCCAAAAGTCTCTGTGTGCTCTTCACAAATCACAATCCCCTACCCACCAGAAGTAACCACTGTCCTATCTTGTGAAAATAATTTCTTTGCTTTCTTTACATTTTACCAACCATATCAACAACATTAGACAGTGTTTAGTTTTGCCTATTCATAAGCATTATGTATTGGGTCTAACTTTCCTACCTAACATATATTTGTGAAATTCACCCATATTGCAGCTTATAACCATAGTTCATTCATTTTCTCTGCAGTATAGTATTAAATATTTCTTTATATGAACATACCGATATTTACTTATCCAAATTTACTGGATAAGTAGTTGAACAAGTGGCTTGTTTCCATTTAGTGAGCCGTAAGTATCAATCCTGCTGCTGTCATCTTTCTTGTAAATGTGTTGAGGGACACACGTGCAGGAGTTTCTCAGGGAATGTATCTAGGAGTGAAATTGAGGGGTGAAAACTTCACACATCTTCTTTAATAGATGCTAGGTCTTTTGTGAAGGGATTGCCCCAAGTTAAAAATCTCTCCAACCATATGTGAAGGTTCAGGTTGCTCCATATTCTTGTCTACACTGGATATTGCCAGACTCCAATCTAATGGGTATTTACTTGTATTTTATTGTAATCTGTTTTCCCTCTCTTAATAATTAGCCATCATTTTAAGTTACTTTTTTAGTCTTTAGAAAGTGCTATTTTCCACACCCTTCAATTTTCAAGTTTTTCATATATGAAAAATTGAAAGAATAGTACACCAACCTCCATCTACATTTACCAACTGTTGGCATTTTGTTTTACCTCTCTCTTCCTCTGCATAGAAAGTGTGTGTGTGTGCATGTAGTTTGTTTATTGCTCAACTATTTGTAAGTTTCAGACATTGAGTTTTTGCTCCTAAATACTTCATTATATATCTCTTAAGAACATTCTTGTATATAATCACTAATATTATCTAATATGCAGTTTCTGATTACATTTCTCAAGTTTAAATCTAGGATGCAACCAGGGATTACACATTGCATTTAGTTTGCTTTAGAACAGTTTCTGTGTGTGTGTGTGTGTGTGTGTGTGTGTGTGTGTGTGTGTGTTTGTCTTTCATGACATTGATATTTTTCAGGAGTCCAGGTCTATGTTATTTGTTTCATTGTGGTTTTAATTTAATTTTGTTGATACCTAACATGGTTGGAAACATTCTCACACATTTATTGATCATTTGAATAGCCTTCTTTATTAATGGCTATTTAATTCTTTTGCCCATTTAGCAAATGTGGAAATGTCTGCCTCCTTGCTGAATGTCTTTCAATCTGTTTGTATCTGTATTCAAATACAGCCTTAGTTCAAAGGTCACTTAAGCTTATATCAAAGCAATAGCTCAGCTCCAAAGCTTTTGGATATGCATGATCTCAGTGATTGCTACTTAACTTCAGAGCTAAGTAGCTACAGAGAAGAGGGAGCTAGGAAAGTGTTGTGGTTTTATGCCCTGAATATTCTGTCTTCAAATTTCTTCTCTAGGCCCTGGCTGGTGGCTCATTTGAAAAGGTGCCGGCCTGCGAACTCAAAGGTCGCTGGTTCGACTCCCAGCCAGGGCACATAACCAGGTTGCAAACAAGGTCTCCAGCCAGGTCCGTAGCTGGAGGCAGGTGACAGGCAACCACACATGAATGTCTCCCTCCCTCTCTGCCTCTCTCCCTGCCCCTCTCTCTAAAAATAATAAATAAAATCTTTTTAAAATTTCTTCTCTAATCTTGTATGCATTTCTTATAAATTTGTACAAGTTCTTTATGATTTATACAAGTTCTCTTTGTTGGTTATATATGTTGAAAATGTCTATTCCCATTGTGTGGCTAATCATTTCACTGCCTTTATGGTGTCTTTTGATAAATAAAAGTTCTTTATTTTTATATAATAAAATTTATTAATTATTTCCTCTATACTTAGTGTTTTTTGTACTTTGATTAATAAATTCTTTCCTTTTTGAGTTCAGGAAGATACTATTCTTTTTTTAAAAGCTTTATGGTTTTTTTTTCCTCTCACATTTAATTCCACCTGGAATTGATTTATGTATATGATATGCAGTAACATTCCAGTTTATTTTTCATGTAGATAATCCTCTATCCCAACATCCTATATTGAAATTGTTGTCCTTGCATTGTTACTGTATTGTCAGCCCTGTCATGTAGAAGATGTTCATGTGTGTGTGGATGTTTTTCTGGGTTCTCTTCTGTTCCTTTGGTCATTTCTGGCTATTGCAAAGTCAATACCAGACAGTTTAGCTTTTTTAACGTTTTGACATCTGGTACAGCAGAATAATTGCTTCCACCTTATTCTTCAGAAGTGTTATATCTACTTTTGGCATTTTGCTATTCCATGGATATTTTAGAATCAACTTGTCAAGTTTCTCTCTCTCTAGCTCTGTGTCACTCTCTCTGTTTTGATTAAGATTCCATCAAGTATTTAAATCAGTTGAGTACAATATACATATTTGCAATATAAATCTTCAGATGTAAATATGGTATATCTTTTTATTCAATTATTATTTAATATATTTCAGTGTATTTTCTCTGTTTTGTATTACAACATTTTGTGAGAATGAATAGCTTTTTTCTTATTTTTTAAACAGCTTTATTGAAGTATATAACTTACACATGATGAAATACACCTGTTGTCAAAGTTTTAGTCTGGTGATTTTTAGTTAACTTAATGAATTGTGCAGTATTGCTACAGTTCAATTTTGGGTCATCTCCTTTACAAAAAATTTTTTGAGCCTATTGGCAGTAAATCACCTCTACATGTACCCCAAGCCTTCTAGCTCTAAAAATGTTTTGTTTCTAGATGTTTCATATAAATGAAATCTTCCAATAAGTGATCTTTGAAATCTGGATTTTTTCAGGTAGCATAATGTATTTGAACTTTGTTCATGTTTTAACATTCAGACAGTTGTTGCTTTTTATAACAGTTTCCCATTGTATAGATGTACCACACTTTATCTTTTATTATTGTTGTTATATTACAGTCATCTCATTTTTCCCCCTCTGCTTTCCCCTTCCACACCCTCCCTATCCCCCCACACAGTCAAGCTCATGTTGTCCTTATCCATGCGTCATCCATGCTAGTTCATTGACTAGACTGTTCTCCTTCTTTGCCTCCTCCCACCTCCTCTTCCCTCTCCCCTCTGCACACTGAAAGTCTGTTCCTTGTATTCATATCTCTGGTTGTCTGAGGTGTCCTTGACAAATATATTTTCCTATATAGTTGGTTCCCTTTATATTTTTTCATTAGCTGAGCAGATACTTTTCAGTTTGATGTAGTCCCATTTGTTTATTTGTTCCTTTATTTCCCTTGCCCTGGGAGATGTATCTGTGAAAATTTTGCTGCATGGGATATCTGCAATTTCTTTGCCTATGTTTTCCTCTAGGGCTTTTATGGTAGGCCTGCTTATGTTTAAGTCTTTTATCCATCTTTAGGTTACTCTGGTGTATGGTGTAAGTTGGTGGTCTAGTTTCATTTCTTTGCATATACCTGCCCAGTTCTCCCAATACCACTTGTTGAAGAGGCTATTTGCACTCCATTTTATGTTCCTTCCCCCTTTGTTGAATATTAGTTGCCCATAGAGTCCTGGGTTTATTTCTGGGCTCTCTATTGTTCCATTGATCAGTTTATCTGTTCCTGTGTGAGCATCAGACTGTTTTGATTACTGTGGCTTTGTAATATAGTTTGATATCTTGTATTCTGATTCCTCCTACTTCATTCTCCTACTTCATTCTTCTTTCTCAAGATTGCTGTAGCTCTTTGGGGTCATTTCTTAAAGTATTTGTTCTAATTCTGTGAAATATGACATAGGTATTTTAATAGGGATTGTGTTGAATCTATAGACAGCTTTGGTTAGTATGGACATTTTAATGATGCTAATTCTTCCCAACCATGAACATGGTATATGCTTCCATTTATTTGTATCTTCCTGAATTTCTTTCTAATGTTCTGTAGTTTACTGAGTACAAGTCATTTATCTCTTTGGTTGAATTTATTCCCAGGTACTTTTTTTTTTTTTTTTTTTTTTTTTTTTTTTTTTTTTTTTTTTTTTTTTTTTTTTTTTTTTTTTTTTTTTTTTTTTTTTTTTTTTTTTTTTTTTTTTTTTTTTTTTTTTTTTTTTTTTTTTGGTTGCTATAGTAAATAAGATTTGTTTTTTAGTTTATTTTTATGATGTTTCATTGTTGGTGTATAAAAATGCATTCAATTTCTGGAAAATGACTTTGTATCCAGCTATTTTGCCAAATTCAGTTATTAGGTGGAGTAGTTTTTTAGTGGCGTCTATAGTGTTTTCTATGTACACTATCATGTTATCTGCAAATAATGAGTTTTCATTCCTCCTTTCCAATTTGGATGCCTTTGATTCCTTTTTCTGGTCTGATCCCCATGGCTAGAACTTCCAAGACTATGTTGAACTGAAGTGGAGAGAGTGGACACACTTGCCTTGTTCCTGATCTTAAGGGAAAGTGTTTCAGTTTTTGCCTGTTGAGTATGATGTTAGCTGCAGGTTTCTCATATATGGCCTTTATTATGTTGAGGTATGCTCCCTCTATTCCCATCTGCTGAGCATTTTTATTATAAAAGGGTGCTAAACTTTATCAAATGCTTTTTCGGCATCTATTGTTATGACCGTGTGGTTTTTGCCCTTCAGTTTGTTTATGTGGTGTATTACATTTATTGATTTTCGAATGTTGTACCATCCTTGCATCCCTGGGATGAATCCCACCTGGTCATGGTATATGATCTTTCAAATGTATTGTTGGGTCTGGTTGGCCAATAGTTTGTTGAGAATTTTAGCATCTATGTTCATTAGAGATATTGGCCTATGGTTTTCTTTCTTTGTCATGTCTAATCCTGGTTTGAGGATTAGAATAATACTGGCCTCATAAAAAGAGTTGGGGAGTCTTCCCTCTTTTTGGAATGTTTGGAATAGTTTGAGAAGGATAGGTGTTAGTTATTTTCTAAATGTTTTGTAAAATTCCCCTGGGGAGCCATCTACTCTAGGGCTCTTGTGTGCTGAGAGTTTTCTGATTACTGCTTCAATTTCACTAGTTGTCATTGGTCTGTTCAGGCTTTCTGCTTCCTCTTGATTCAGTTTTGGTAGATTATATGTACATTTACAGAAATTTGTCCATTTCACCCTGGTCATCAAAATTTTTGTCATATAGTTGTATGTAGTACTTTCTTAACAATCCTTTGTATTTCTGAAATATCAGTTGTGATTTCTCCTCCATCATTTCTTTTCTTTTCTTTTCTTTTTAAATTTTATTGTTGTTGTATTACATCCATCCCCTTTTTGCTCCCCTCTGTCCCCCTCCCCACCCACCCTCTCCTCCGTCATTTCTGATTTTGTTTATTTGGGTCTTCTCTTTTTCTTGATGAGTCTAGTTAATGGATTGTCAATTCAGTTTATCATTTCAAAGAACCAGTTCCTGGATTTATTGATCCTTTGAATTGTGCTTTTTAGTCTCTATGTCACTTAATTCTGCTCTGATCTTGATAATTCCCTTCTTTCTACTTGCTCTGGGTTTTGTTTGTTGTTGCTCTTCTAGTTCTGGGAGCTTTATGGTTAGGTTGTTTGTATGAGTTTCTTCTAGGCTTTTTAGGTAGGCCAGAATTGCTGTGAATTTCCCCCTGAGGACTGCCTTTGCTGTGTCCCATAGGTTTTGGGGTGTTGTAGATTCGTTTTCATTTATTTCCAGATACTTTTTGATTTCTTCTTTGATCTTATTATTAACCCATTTATTACTTAATAGCATGTTATTCAGTCTCCATGAATTATAATGTTCTTGGATTTTTTCCTTTAGGTTGGTTTCTAGTTTTAAGCCATTGTGATCTGAGATATTTGGTATGATTGCAATTTTCTTGAATTTGTTGAGGCTTGTCTTGTGTCCTACAATGTGGTCTGTCTTTGAGAATGTTCCATGTACATTAGAAAAGAATGTGTATTTCACTTCTTTGGGGTGAAAAGTTCTGTATATGTCAATTAAGTCTATTTCATCTAGAGTATTATTCAATGCTACAGTATTCTTGGTGTTTTTTTGCTTGGTATATCTGTCCATTGTTGATAATGAGGTATTAAAATCCTCTACTGTTAGTGTGTTGCTGTCTATATCCTTCCTGAAGTCCTCCAAGATTTTTCTTATATATTTGGGTGCCCCCACATTGGGTGCATGTATGTTTAGAAGGGTTATGTCATTTTGATGGATTGTTCCCTTGAGTATTATGAAATGCCCTTCTTTGTCTCTTTGTTATGACCTTCATCATAAACTCTGTTTTGTCTGATAAAAGTATTGCTGCCCTAGCCTTTTTTTCATGTTCATTTGCTTGAAATACATTTTTTTATCCCTTCACTTTCAATCTGTGTCGATCTTTTGTTTTGATGTGGGTCTCTTGCAGACAGTATATATGTGGGTCATGTTTTCTTATCCATTCAGCTACCCTATGTCTTTTGATTGGTGCATTTAATCCATTTACATTTAAGGTTATTATTGAGAGGTACTTCTTCTTTGACATTTTTCCCCTTTGTTCTTGTCTTCCTCTCTGTTTCTTCAGCTTTTCAAAGCAGGTATTTTAGCATCTCTTGCAATGTTGGTTTGATGGAGATGTATTCTGTTAGGTTTATTTTGTCTGGGAAACTCATTTCTCCTTCCATTTTGAATGAGAGCCTTGCTGACTGGAGTATTCTTGGTTGTTGGCCTTTTTTTTTTCATTACTTGGAGTATTTTTTGCCATTCCCTTCTGGCTTATATTATTTTGTTGAATAATCATTTGATAACCTTATTGGAGCCCCCTTATATGTTTTTTTGATGTTTCTGGGATTCTCTCGTTGTCATTAATATTTGCCATTTTAATTACGATGTGTCTTGGAGTGGGCCTGATTGGGTTCATCTTCATTGGGACTCTATGTGCTTCTTGAACTTGAGTGACATTTTTTGTCATTACTTTTTCAAACAGGTTTTTTTTTTTTTTTTTTATCCCTTGCTTCTCTTCTTCTGGTATCCCTATGATATAGGGATATATTGTTGCATTTCATGTTGTCCTGTATCTCTCTTAAAACCTCTTCATTCTTTTTCAGTCTTTTTTCATTTTGTTGCACTGTCTGGTTATTTTTTTCCATGTTGTCTTCCAATTTGCTGATCCAGTACCCTGCTTCCTCTAACCTGCTATGAATTCCTTCTATTGTATTCTTCATTTCCTCCTGGTTCTTCCTGATAATGTCTATGTCCTTTTTAGTGCTGGTACAATTTTCAGTAACTTCCTTGTAGGTTGTCCTGGAGTTCTTCATAGTTTTATTTGAGCTCATTGAGCTTTCTTATAACCATTTCTTTAAATTCTATGTCTGATAATTTGCTTGTTTCTGTTTCATTTAGCAATTTTTCCAGTGATTCTTCCTTTCCTTTTGGTGATAGACTGTTTCTTTTTCTCCCCATTTTGGGTGTCTGTTGTTACTTGTTTTTGTTTCTTGGATTAATCTGCTATGACTTCCTTTGTGGAGTTCTCTTCTGTAGCAGAAGATTTGTGTAGTTCAGTTGTGCAGTCTTCTAGATTTCCTCAACTTGTTGCTCTTGGGTTGCCCTTTATGTCATTTATTTGGGCTGTCTGGTTATATTTTGGGTTTGGTTTACGTGCTGCTCCTTGATGTGTTTTTCACTCCAGCTGGCTGAGAGACACTCTTTCTACCACATCTCAGATACTGTTTTTGAGCTGCTTGTTAGAGATTAATAATTCATGTAGCTCTAGGTGTAACTCAGGGGCTTGAGGTTAGCAGCAATCCATTTCCTGAGTCTGCCTCTTTTCCTGTGGTCTACAGTCAGGCTGTGGGGCCTTGGAATGGCAGAGCTTATTGCTGTTACAGTTAGGGCTGATTCTGAGTATCACACCCCTGGTAGGCTGAGCCTCCAGTAGCACTGCTGGTGTTTTGGAGCCCTCCCTTCTCTCACTGTTTGCACAGACAATAGTTACCCCTCCTATGCTGGCTCCTCAAGGAGGTTTCTGCCTGTTGTGGTTGGGGGTGGTTACAGGTTGCACCAGCTGCAAGCTCCCCTCTTGGACAGTTTACACACTGTGGTTTCAGTGGGAGCCTGTACAACAGTGTGGGTATCCGGGGTTGGGCCTCCCATCCCGCTGGGACTCTGAGCTGCCCTCTCCCCAGGTGGTTCAGTTTTCTGCTTTCCCACTGCTGGGGCAGGTGCACTCCCCCACTTCTGCTCCCCTCAGGTCTCTCCTCCCCTGCTCTGGCCCTGGTAGCCAAGCTTCCTCCCTCTCAGTCTCTGGAGCTTTGCTCTCACACAGTCCTTCCCCTGCAGGAGTTCAATTCCTCAATCTCCCCGAGTTTGTGCTCACTGTGCACACTTCACTGCTCAAATCTCTACTCACTGGGGAGCCTCAAGCTGTCTTCAATCAGAGCCACCTCTCCAGGCAGAGCCGCCACTGCCCACTGACCTCGGCCTGCCAGCCGGCTGGTTTAAAACTATCTCACCTGCTCTCCTGTAGGTCTCTGCAGCCTCTGGGCTGTTCACCCCTGAGTCCAGATTCTTACCACTCCAATTCTCCAGGACTTGCAGTTGTCTGGTGCTCCCTACCCTATCCTCCAGCTGCTCCAGCACTTGAGAACACTGTTAGCACTGCCATCTACTCTGTCACCATCTTACTGCCCCCCCCCACATTTTGCTTAACTCTTGATGACATTTGGATTATTTCCAATTTGGGGCTATTATGAACAGGGCTATGAACATTTATGATCAAGTTTTTGTGTGGATTTGTTTCCATTTATCTTGAGTGAGTAGAATTTCTGGATCATATGGTAATTCTATGTATAATCTTTTAAGGAACTGCCAAATGTGGTTATACCATTTTACTCTTTCATGAGCAATGTATGAGCATTCCTACTTTGCACTTTTGTCAGCATTCGTTATCGTCTACTTTTAAAAAATGATTTTATTTATTTTTAGAAAGAGAAGGAGAGAAACATCAATCTGTGGTTGTGTCTTGCACACCACCAGCTGTGGACCTGGTCCACAACCCAGCTGTGTGTCCTGCCTGGGAATTGAACCGGCAACCCTTTGGTTTGCAGGTCAGCACTCAATCCACTGAACCACGCCAGTGACGGCATTATTGTCAACTTTCAATTGCACCCAACCTAGTGTGTATGTGCTAATATCTCATTGTGGATTTTTTTCTTTTTTACAATATATTTTATTGATTATGCTATTGGCAGTTATCCCAAGTTTTCTCTCTTTGCCTCCCTCTATCCAGTACAATCCTTCCCTCCAGCAATTCCCCACTTTGTTCATGTCTATGGATTGTGCATATAAGTTTTTTTGCTTTTCCATTTCCTATACTATTCTTAACATCCTCTATTTTATACCTACCAATTTTGCTTCTTAATCCCTGTACCTTTTACGCCATTCTCTCCCTTCTCCCTCCCTGCTGATAACCTTCCAAATTATCTCCATATCTATGATTCTTTTCCTATTCCACTGGTTTGCTTAGTTTGCTTTTGTTTTTTAGACTCAGTTGTTGATAGTTGTAAATTTGTTGTTATTTTAATGTTCATAGTTTTTTTCCTTCTTTTACTTAAATTAATCCCTTTAACATTTCATACAGTAAAGGCTTGGTGGTCCTGGCTGGTGTGGCTCACTGGATTGAGTGCCAGCCTGTGAACCAAAAGGTCATGGATTTGATTCTCAGTCAGGGTACATGCCTGAATTATGAGCCATGCCCTAATTGGGGGCATATACACAAGAGGCAACTACACATTGATGTTTCTCTTCCTCTTCTTCTCCTTCCCTTCCCTTCTCTCTAAAAATAAATAAATAAAATCTTTAAAAACTAAAGGCTTGGTGATGATGAACTCCTTTAGCTTTACCTTGTCTGAGGAAGCACTTTATCTGCCCTTCCTTTTCTAAATGGAAACTGGAACCCTAGGCTGGGAGTACTGGTGTGGGACAGGGATTCCTTGCTCCCAAGAGATATTTCCCAAATTTTTATCCACCACACATGGGGTGGGACCAGCCCATTCTTAGTCTGCGCCCCTCCTACCAGTCTGTATGGATGTGGTTTCTTTAATTATATAGTAAGACTTCCATTCAGCTAGTTTTATAGTTGTGAAACTTCCATTCCATTTGATTTCTGATGGTTCTGAGTGATGGTTCTATATTTTTCATTGTAATTTTGGCCTGGTTGTGCAAAGAGGCAAGCCATGTCTGCCTATACCACCATCTTTAGGTGTCAGATCCTCATTGTGGTTTTAATTTGAATTTCTATAATAACTATCTTGAATACTTTTTTTTTTTTTCCAATGTGTAGTTGCCTTTCACCTGCCTCCAGCTAAGGACCTGGCTGGAGACCTGGATTGCAACCTGGTTATGTGCCCTGGCTGGGAATCGAACCAGCAACCTTTGGGTTCTCAGGCTGGCACCTTACCCTCTGTGCCACCAGCCAGGGCCTCTTCTTCATTTTTTATTAGCCAGTCATATATATCTTTAATGAAATACTCAAGTGAAATATTTCACTAGGTTTTTTTTTTTTTTTTATTAGATTGTTTATTTACTTAGAATTGAGTGGTAAGAGTTCTTAATATACTCTGAATGTAAGTCCTTTATAATATAGAATATGATTTGTAAATATTTACTTGCAGTCTGTAACTTGTCCTTTTAATGCTGTCTTTTGAAACAGACTTTTCTAATTTTAATGAAGTTCAATTTATCAATTTGTTCCTTTTAACATGTTTTTGTTATCACATTAAAGAAATCTTGACTGAATTAGGTCAGTAAACTATCCTTTGTTTTCTTCTAGAATGTTTTTAGTTTTTAGTTCTCACTAGATTAGTGAGATAATTAGATATATTATCCATTTTGAATTCATTTTTCTATGTGAGATAGAGTCCTAGTTCATATTTTTGTAAATAGATAACCAGTTGTCCTAGCAGTATTTATTGTGAAGATCATTATTTCCTCATTAAATTTACTTGGTACCTTTGTGGAAAGTCAGTTGACCCTAAAGCTAAGGGTTTATTTCTGCACATTCATTTTGGTCCCATTGATATATATACCTAGGTTTATGTTCTGAATCTTTATAGTGTAACTTCTCCACCTTTGTTTCTTTTTTTCAAAATTGCTTTGGTTATTTTAGGACCTTTATATTTCCATGTAAATTTTAGAAGCAACTTGTCAATTTTTCTACAAAAAAGCCTGCTGGAACTTGATAAGGATTATGTTGATTCTATAGTTTAATTAGGGGAAAACTGCTTTAATAGTTTTTAATATTCTAATCCATGAATATGGAATGTCTATTTATATATTTTGTAAATTGTTTCAGCAATGTTTTATAGTTTTCAGTTTATAAAATTATATCCTTATTAATTTCTAAATGTTTTATTCATTTTATGCTCTTGTGAATACTTTTTTCTTATTTCACTTTGATTGTTGATATATAGAAATATAGTTAATTATTATATTGATCTTATATTCTGTGACTAAACTCTTATTAGTTCTAGTAGTTTTATTGTAGATAGAATTTTCTACACAGATAATCATGTTGCCTATGAATAAAGCCAATTTTACCTTTGCAATCTGGATATTTTTTATTATTTTCAATTTGTAGTTTTGTTTTGTTTTGTTTTTTGGAGGGGGGTCTATTTGCACTGTCTAGAACAGTGTTGAATGAAAGTGGTGAAAGCAAACATCCTTATCCTGGATCCAGTCTTAGGGGGGAAACATTGTTTTTTTAACCATTAACTATGAGCCTAGTTCTAGATATTTTTAAATACTCTTTAGCAGTATATTACTTTTCTATGGGTACTATAATTAGTTACCACAAACTAAGTGACTTAAAACAACCAATTTCTTCTCTTACGGTTCTAGAGGTCAGAAGTCCTAAAATCAAGTTGTATGCAGGGCTGCATTCTTTCTGGTGTTCTCTAGGGGAACTTTTGCCAGCTTCTGGAATCCAAGAGTGTTCATTAGCTCATGGACTCTTCTTCACATTATTCCTACCTCTGCTTCTATCAGTACATCTCCTAATCTGTCCCTGACCATCCTGCCTCTTTCCTATAAAGACTTTTTCTTTTCTGCTTTTTTATTGATTATGCTGTTGCATTTGTCCCAATTTCTTTTCCTTTCCTTCCCCTCTGCCCAGCACCCTCCTTCCTCCAAGCAATCTCACCCGCCTTAATTCAGGTCTGTGGGTCATGCATGTAAGATCTTTGGCTTTACCTTTTCCTATATTGTTCTTAACATCTCCCTGTCTATTCTGCACCCATCAACTATGCCTCTTAATCCCTGTGCCTTTCCCCCCTTCTTTTTCTTCCCCATTCCAGCTGACACCCTTCCAAATGTTCCCTATACCTATAATTCTGTTCCCTCTTTGGTTGTCCGCTTAGTTTCTGTTTTTATTTTTTAGAGTTTGATGTTAATAGTTGTGAGTTTCTTGTCTTTTTAATGTTCATATTTTTGGTCTTCTTTTTCTTAAGTAAATCCCTTTAACATTTCATATAAAAATGGCTTGGTGATGATGAACTCCTTTAGCTTTACCTTGTCTGGGAAGCACTTTATCTGCCCTTCCATTCTGAATGATAGCTTTGCTGGATTGAGTAATCTTGGTTGTAGGTCTTTGCTTTTCATCACTTTGAATACTTCTTGCCAGGCCTTTCTTGCTAGCAAAATTTCTTTTGAAAAACCAGCTGGTAGTGTTAAAGGAACCCCTTTGTAGGTAACTTTTTTTTTTTTCTCTTGCTGCTTTTAAAATTCTGTCTTTATTTTTAACCTTTGGCATTTTAATTACAATGTGTCTTGGTGTGGTCCTCCTTGGATCTAGCTAGTTTGGGACTCCCTGTGCTTCCTGGACTTGTATGTGCCTTTCCTTTGCCAAATTAGGGAAGTTTTCCTTCATAATTTCTTCACATAAATTTTCAGTATGTTTCTCTTCCCCTTCTCCTTCTGGCACCCCTATGATTTAAATGTTGGCACACTTAAAGTTGTCCCAGAGATTCCTACCCCTCTCCTCATTTTTTTCAATTTTTGTTTCCTCTTTTTGTACTGGTGTATTATTTCTCCCCATGTCCCCAATTATTGATTTGAACCCTGGTTTCCTTCCCTTCATCATTGGTTTTGTGTGGACTTTTCTTCATTTCACATAGCCTAGCCTTCACGTTTTCCTTTCTGCATTTGTTGTAATTATGCATCTGTTAGGTTGGCTATCTCTTCATTGCTCAATTCTCCCACTGGAACCTTGATCTGCTCCCTCTTTTGAGCCATACTTCTCTGTCTCCTCAGTTTGACAACTTTCTGTGTTTGCTTCTGTGTCGTAGGTTGTTCTGTTGTACTTGTTATGTTGTAAGGGGCGGATCTTTGGGAATTTATCAGTGCAGGGTGGCCTGTTTCACCATGCTCTGGCACTGTATGTGGGGGAAGGGTCTGAGAGGGAACAATGCCACTTGCTGTTGAAGCTGGCTATTTTTTCCTCTGCCCCAACCTCCACTGGTTTTCATAGTCAAAAGCAAAATGGCTCGATTTTTTCTGGTGCTGGTTGTGCTGTCTTACCCTGGAATTGCTTCCCAGATTTAAATTTATGTCTGCGCTTTCTTGCTGAGGTTTCAGCTCCAATATTGCTGCTGCTGCTGCTCCCCTCCCTGGCTCCACCCCCTACCTGTCTGTTTGAGTATTTCTTCTTCATTTGTTGCACTTCCATCTAGTTCAATTTTCTGAAATGTCTGCACTATTTTTATTTAGTTTTTATGTGCATGTAAATTTCTTCTAGTTGTGAGGAAGATGCAGCATGTCTACCTATACCTCCATCTTGGCTGGAAATCTATAAAGACTATTATGTACACATTTAGCCCATCTACCTAATGCAGGATAATGTCCCATTTCAAGAGCTTTCTCTTAATCCCAACTGCAGAGTCTCTTTCTTCCATGTAATGTTTTTAACAGATTCCAGGGATTAGCATGTAAACACCTTTGGGATAGGGAGCCATTATACTCAACCTACCACATGCAGATTGAGGATGTTCCCTTCTATTTCTGGTTAGTCAAGAGTTTTCTTTTTTTTTCAACCATGAGTGGGTGTTGGATTTTTTTATTGCACTTTTTTGCACCAATTGTGGTGATCATCTGTTTTAAGATTTTAATCTATTTATACAATTATTATACTTATTAATTGATTTTTAGATGCTACACCAATTATTTCATTTCTGGGATAAATCCTACTTGTATATGTATAACAATTTTTATATGTTGCTGGATTAGGCTTGCTAATATTTTGTTAAAGATTTTTGTGTCTTTATTCATAAGGGATATTAGTTTGTAGCTTTCTTTGCTTCTGATGTCTTTGTTTTTAGCTTTGGTTTTCATCTAATATTGACCTCATAGAATTAAGTTGGAAAATGTTCTCTCATCCTCTATTTTCTGAAAGTGTTTGTGTAGGATTAATACTATTTTTTTAAATATTTGGTATAATTCACAAATGAAGACATCTGGACCTGGACATTTCTTTGTGAACAGTTTGGTGATTACTAATTCAACTGCTTTATTTATTATAGGTTTATTCATTTGTTCTCTTCCTTATGAGTCTGCTTTGGTAATTTGTATCTTTCTTTGAATTTGTCCATTCACCCAAGATACCTAATTTATTAGGCCAGCCCTGGCTGGTGGCTCAGTGGAAAGGTGCCAGTCTGCAAATCCAAAGGTTGCTGGTTTGATTCCCAATTAGGGCACATAACCAGGTTGCAAGCCAGGTCCTTAGCTGGAGGCAGGTGAAAGGCAACCATACATTGATGTTTCTCTCCCTCTCTGCCTCTCTCCCTTCCCCTCTCTCTAAAAATAGTAATAATTTGTTAGCCCAAAGTTATGTAATATTCTCTTAAAATTGTTTCTATTTCTATAAGTTCAGTAATGATTCTTCCTCTTTATTTCTTTGTTTTAGTCCTTTTTTGTGTTCTGTCTTATTTTCTTGGCTGGTCTAGCTAAGGGTTTGTCATTTTGTTAATATTTTCAAAGAACAAGCTTTTGGTGTCATTGATTTTTCTCCATTTTTCTGTCTTCTATTATACTGGCTTATTCCTTAACCTTCATTCTTCCTTTTGCTTGCATTTTGTTTAGTTTGCTTTTTCTAATTTCCTAAGTTGGAAGTTCAGGTTATAGCTTTAAAGCCATTATTCTTTCTTAATATAGGTGTTTAAAGCTACAAATCTCTCTCTGAGCACCGTTTTACCTACATCCATAAATTTGGGTATGTTGTGTTTTTGTTTTCCTTTAGTACAAAATATTTTTAAAGTTCCTGCGTGAATTCTTTGACCTGTGGATTATTTTTATATGTGTTGTGTAATTTTCATATATTTGTATTTTCCCAGATTTCTTCCAGTAGTATATCTTTAATATGATTCTGTTGTGGTCAAAGAAATACATTGTATGGTTTCAGACTTGAAACTTTTTGAGACATACTGTCACCTTGGAACCCTCACTCTAATATCAGCATACTTGACTCCTTCACTTTCTATAAGTCTTCTCTTAAATGTAACCTTCTCAATGAGACCTACCCAGACCAATATTAAAATTGCAAACACCAATACTGCCACCTCTTAGCAATTGCAATCATCCCTTACTCTGCTGGTTTTTTTTCCAAAGCACTCATAACTTTCTATCTTAATATAATAATTCACTTATCTCTATGAAGGTAGAAATCTTTATTTATTGATGTATCTCAAGAATGTAGAATAATGGCAGGATCATAGTCACTGAATAAATGTTTTTGAGTGCATACATTAGGATGTTCATCCACTTGGTAATATGTAGCTGAAATTTGTTCACTTTCACTGGAATGTTGTATTTCATTATATAAGCTTAATATAATTTTATAATTGATTCTTCTTAGGACATTTGTATTTTTTGCTACTTTCAGACTATTATAAATACCGCTGAGCTGACCATTTTTATTACTTATCCTAGTGCACATTTACTCAAATTTTTCTATGGTTTTATACAGGAATGGAATTGATGGGTCATATTTTTTAGTATAAATTCAACAGTAGTAAAGGATATCATAGTGGTTTGCACTGTGATTGTGCGTTCCTACCAGCAATGTATGAGGGTTTCATTTGCATTACAATCTCACTGATATGTGAAATTGGCATATTTTAAATTTTTTGCCAATATGTCAATTTTCTTTTAGTATTTTCTTCTTAGTTAGCATTTCTCTGAATTCTAATATCATTGAGTAATTTTCTATATATTGATTAGCCACGTGTATAGAATCTTTTTTAGACATTTTTTTATCTTTTGCCCATTTCCTAATGGTTGTATTCTTTATTAGCTATTTGTGCAGCAAGTATCTTTTCCTGTCCCAATACTTTTCTATCTCTTTATGATATTTTTGATGAACAGAAGTTGTTCATTTTAATGTAGTTGAATTTTTCAGTAATTTTCTTTAATGGTCAGTGATTTTGAGGACTTGAGAAATCTTTCCATAGATATTCTTATAACTTGCTGATGGAAATGCAGAATAGTACAACTTCTACAATGTGGAATTTAGCAATATAGAGAAAAATTACACTCACATTTGTCCCTTTGTCTCAGCAAAGCCACCTCTTGGAATCTATTTCAGAGATATCCTGGAAAAATACAAAATCCTTTTTGTACAAGGCATGTCGTAACAGCAAAAACAACTAGATAAAATATTGGTATACATTAGAGGGGATTGTTGAATGAACTTGGGATAGCCACACAGTGGAGTATGATGCAGCTATCAGAAGAAAGGGAAAAAGCTCTACATATTAACATGGAGTTATCTCAAGTATGTATTGATACATGCAAAAAATAAGTTGTAAACAGTAGGAAAGGAATATAATTAATGATATTATTTATACACACACATGTACGTGTGTGTGTGTGTGTGTGTATGCCTATTTGCTTATATTTTCAAAATGAATCAATGGAACCATAAAGCCAAAACCTAATACAATTATTATTTATGGGGAAGGAAAGGAGTGGAATGAAGGGGACAGAGATGGAAGTAAAAGTACTGTATAGCACAATTCTCACTTTAGGTCCATGTAAATGTTTGGCATAATTTAAAAATCAAAAAGGGAAATAATATCAATCCCTAAAATTCATAAACAGCCTGGTAGCATAACAATACAGAGGAAAAAATTATTTTAAATAAATTCAAAACAATATTTGTACATCCCTAATGGGATATATTTTAAGGACAAAGGTAACTGCAAAGAAATTTAAAACTTCAGTAGTTTCATTGTTGATAGTCATATTAGTATTGTTGTTGACATTTAAAAATTCTATATATAGTAGAAAAAGCTAATAAGTAATTTTAATATTAAGAACCAATATTTTAAGCATATGTGAAAACAGATATACAAATCTAAAACCAAGGAGTTTCAGTAAAAAATCTTATAACCTAAAGTTCGAAGTAGAAATACCAGTAAGATTTATTTTTCTCGTAAAGAACAAGTCCTGGTTTTGTCCACTGAAAATGCCTAGAAGCAACAACTTAATAACAGTGAACACACCTAGCAACACATTATGCTTTTTAAATACTATTTCCCATTAAAAGAAGCCAGGAGTCTTGGGAGAAATAGTCCAAGTTTGAGTCAGAAATTGTGCAAGATGAGCTTGGGACAACTTGTGCCAGAAAACTGAGAAGTAATACAGGAGTCAATTTGAAGAAACTCTTACTAGTCCTAAGTGGGATAATTTTACCACTAAAAAGAATAATGACTATATTTAATTGAAACACATCAAATATATGAAACTACATTATATCACAATTATACTAAAAATAATCATTGGTCACCACTGGATATTTCTAAGGTATCAACTCATTACTCTCATAGGTGGTAAATAATGGGAAAAAACAAGCATTTATCCTGCCTTTCCTATAAAAACTATATAGGGAAACAAATGTACAATGGTAAGTTTATTATAAACTTCTAGGTAATAAATACACCCATTAGGCGAAAGGTGAATGGGAAAACTTCATAATGGAGGGATCCAATTAATACCACCTGAATTCACTGATCAATCAGCATCACTAAAAGTGACACCACCAAACATTATGTGCCTTATGATGTAATACAAAGTACACATCTAATTTTGGAGGATTCATGCCTAAAAATGTGGAACCTGAACCTAATCAAATCTCTAGATCAGCACTATCCAATACAACTTGTATACTGATGTAAGTGGTCTTTATCTTTTTTGCCCAATATGGCATCCACTAGCCACAGGTAGCTATTGAACATTTGAAATGTGACTATTTTAACTGAGGAACTGACATTTCAAAGATTAATTTAAATTGATTTGTGTGGCCAGTTGATACTGTATTAGATAGAATAGCTCTAGATTTAAATGTCAGTTTATAAGAAATGGGAGGGATTGAGGAACAAGTCAAATACCATGAAGAGCAATCAGGCACATTCATTTGTTGAGTTCCTCTCATAAATCAATGGATGGAAGAGAAAACGGGGTAGAGGGTCGGAAAAGAAGGGATATTATTTTAAAATAAAAAGCCTTAAGAGATATAACAGCCAAAGGCTGGTTTAAACAACCAAGTATATAAAAAGATATCTTTGAGATAATCAGGGCCATTTCAATATGAACTTGGTATTAGATGATATTAAGGCATTATTAATTTTGTGAAGTCTGACAATGCTGTACTTACTGGTTACATTTTTTCAAATATCCTTATCAGTTAGGTGTATGTATTTGCATGACCCTGAGAGTGAGCACCTCTTTAAATTTTGCACTTCAGATGCCTCACTTAGCTCATTGTAGTTCCAACCTTGCTTGAAATGCACTGTAATAAAATAGCTATATACTATTGTCATTTGTTGCAGGTTGTAAACACCTGTCCAGCAGAGTTTCTCTACCTGAGATCCAAGATTTAATTTTTATTAATTTGTTAAAGGTTGTATTGGTAGGCCTTGTAGAACTTCCATATCTCTTTGTCTTGATCCAGATGAACCCCAAAAGAAGAACAAAGGTGATCCCATGAACAACCTGGAAAGTTTTTACCAAGAGATGATAATGAAAAAACGTCTTGAAGAGTTCCAACTTATGAGAGGTGAACCCTTTGCTTCCCACTCACTGGTCTCAGCTGCATCAGTGGGAGATAGTGGCACAGCTGAGAACCCGCCATTACTCCAGGACAAGGGAGAACAGGCAGCACAGGGTAAAAGTCCCAGTCTCCATGTGGCAAAAGTTATTGATAATTCACCTGAGCAGTGTTGGACTGGGCCTAAGAAGCTGACGCAGCCAATAAAATTTGTCCCAGAAGATGAGATCCAGAGAAATCGTTTGTCAGAGGAAGAGATCCGAAAAATTCCTATGTTTTCTTCATATAATCCAGGGGAGCCAAACAAGGTATAGGCTAAACCAAGAAAAAAAACAAACAAACAAACATGGGTTGTTTTCATTTTTAATTTACCTCTACCTAAAGTAATACTTTTAAATTCACTTTGATTACAGCAAAGAATTATAACATAGGCATAGTGATTGTGTTTTTCCTTGACCTTGACTTTCTTTCTCTGCATACTACATAAGTAGTATATTTCCTAGGATATTCTTTGTGGTTTTCTAAGTTCCTAAGCTGCCCTTAGAATTTTAAAGAAATCTTGATAAGACTATAGTCTATACCTACTAGAAGACCTGAACTGAAGGAAAAGTAACTTCCAATTTCCTATGCTAGTAATAGGTCAGATAGTATTCATACCATATCTGGTAGCCATGGTGCCTCTAGAATTAGTTAACAAATAAATTGATCTTCTAGTTGTGAGTAGGATTTACTGTTATCACATTAATTTTCTTATTTTTAAATTACATTACATTGACAATGATATTACAGTTGTTGCAGTTTTTCCCTTTTGTTTCCCTCCACCAAGCATCCCCCACTCCCTCGGTCAGTCCCCACACCATTGTTCATTCATGGGTATAGGTTCTTTGACTACCCTAAATGTTCTACCAGGCTTTTGTATGATATATAACTTAAGATACTAGTATTTAAGAGCAAAGTGAAAGCACAGGGCCTCTAAGTCTTAAGAAATTAACTAAATCTAAGTAAACTTGTAAATAATCTTTGTTTTATATTTTTACTACATAGCTGTAGCTATATATTCATAAACAACGTATAACTTTACGTATTTTAAAACTATGTAGAGGAAATTATAACCTATATACTTTCTATAACTTGATTTTTAAACTCATATTCATGGTTTTGATATCTATTTCTAATGATATAAGGAATATGTATTCTATTATAGAAATACAGTACAATTCATTTATCCAATCTTCTAAAGATTTTTCATTTTTTTATGAACAGAGAATAATGCAACATTATTATACAATTATTAAGTCACAGTCAGCAGTTTTTTTGACAAAATGAAGTAGAATAGAATAGGAAATACCAATGAGCATTTTCTAGAGTAAGAGTAATTACTGTTTCTTGAAGATTTTGTCTGTGTATGAACATCACAGAAGGGGGGAATAGATGTGCGTGGGCCAGAATGCACTTATTTCTGTAGGTCTTAGTCAGAAAAGCTGGAAAAATATTGCTTTGATGCAGTGCTTATCAAGTGATAGTGTACACTAGAATCACCTGACAGGCTTGTTAAACAGATTGCTTGGTTCCACCCCCAGAATTTTTTATTCAGTAGATATAGAATAGGGCCTGAAAATTTGCATTTGAAACAAGTTCCCAGGAGATACTGTTGCTGCTGGTCTGAGAGACATGTAAGAATCACTGTTGTTGCCCTGGCTGATGGCACAGTAGATAAGGCACCGGCCTGTGAACCCAAAGGTCGCTGGTTCAATTCCCAGCCAGGGCACATAACCAGGTTGCAAGCCAGGTCTCCAGCCATGTTTGTAGCTGGAGGCAAGTGAAAGGCAGCCATACACTGATGTCTTTCTTCCTCTCTGCCTCTCTCCCTTCCCCTCTCCCTTCAAATAATAAATAAAATCATTTAAAAGTAGTAATAATAATGTAAAAGAATCACTGCTGTAGATTACATACCTAAGAATGGAATTACTGTGTATATAGGATATGTATATCTTCAACTTCATGAGCAAGGCTTCAGAGATCTCTTTCACATTCTTGTCAATACTTTGTAGTGTTAGAGTTTTCATTTTTGCCAATCTAATATATTTAAAAAGTATCTCATTGTTTTAATTTTCATGTTTCTGATTTCCAGTGAAATTATGAATGTATTTATACATTTATTAGCCTTTCAAGAACCTTCTGCAAGTTCCTGTTATTTGGTTGTTTAGTTTTTCATATTACTTGTGGAGATGACTTTTAAATTTTGAATACAAACCCTTTCTGCTTATTTAGCAAATGTTTTCCCAGTGAGTGGCTTATCATTTTAACATCACTCCTGATGTCTTTCATTTAGCAGAAGCCTTTCATTTTAATGTAATTATATCATCAGTATTTTACTTGGTTTGTGCTTTTTGAGTCATTTTAAGGAAATCTTGCCCTACAAATCAATAAGAAAAACACAAACCAATAAGATGGTCAGAAGATATGAATAGGCAATTCACAGAGGAGAATACACGATTGTCCAATTAACTTATAAAGTCTCATTAGTAATCAAAGACATGCAAAATAACTATAATGAGATACCATTTAACACCCAGGGTGTTGGCATAAAGGCATGACAATTCCAAGTATTAATGAACATATAGAACACTAAGAGCTATAATATACTTATGTCTGGATATAAATGACTTTTTAAGAACATTATGGCAATATCTAGTAAAATGGAAGATGCTCATACAGTATAACTCAGCAATCCCATTCCTAGGTATCTATCCTAGAGGAGTTGTTACACATGAACATTTGATGTTATAAGGATGTTCATTGTAACACGTTGTTTGTAAATGACATACATGTTCATCAGTAGGAGAATGGATAAAGCATGGTTATATTCATAAAACAGAATACTATATGGTAGAGAAAATGAATAAAATACAACTACAGGTATCAGTGTGGATACTGCTCACAAATATATTATTGAATGGAAAAGCCAGTTGTAGACTTCTGGTTTCAACTCCAACATACAAAGTGCCTTGAAGTCATTGCTCCTATCTTAACAACAAGAAAAACAGCTGAACAAACTAAAAATCGATGAATTTTTCTTGGACCCATCAGAGAATTGAAGTTACAAAGCAAATTGCAGCCCCTAAATCTGGAAAAACACAATTACAGAGAATCACAGCCTAGATCTACTTATCAGGAACAGAAAGCCACAGGAGTCATAAACTGATAGGAATATTTAAGTAGTAACTTTAACAAATTGCTTGAGGTAAAGAGTAGATTAGTGTTTGAACATAATAGGTTTTCAAGTTGAAGAGCCAAGAAAAAATCTATTTCTGGCTAGTAATAAATCAGGTCATATTCATAGAACCACCATATATGGTGGCCATGGTGCCTCTGGAATTAGTAAGTACCACCAGGAATCCCACTAGGTTCTCAAGTTGAAGAGCCAAGAAAAATACCTGTTCCTGGCATGGGGAGCAGAAAAGTAGTAATTTTGAAATATACCCAGAGCCTCTACCTAACAAGGGACTATCCAACAAGTGAAGCAACTTGACCAAAGCCTTCTCCAGTGTGGGTGAAGGGAAATCATCTAACTTCAGGCCCTCTAGCCTTCCTGTCTCATCTAAAAGAGAAAGAGAAAGAGAAAAAAAAGCTGTGAAACACCTATGGAGGTTACAAGCTGGGGAGACAGGCATACTGAAAGGCTGAGGCTTAATTATAGAATTACAGAATGTTTCCCCTGACCCTGCATCTTCCCACCAAATGAATAGAGTTTCAATGTAACAACTGGTGGATTATGGCTGAAAGACCCGCAAGGCTCAGAATCCATTTAATAAATTTTTAGGGAAATCCAAAGAAGACATGGGAGGCAAAACAAGAACATTAGGGGATATTGAAACCCAATGACACCTACAACATTAACACTGCCCAACTCCTGGCCAGATTAACATAAAACATTACACTAATGGTCTTTTTACTCCAGTTCCTATTACATTATACATCATGTATGACTTTCAACATAGAAGAAATTATAAGGCATGCTAAAAGAAAAAAAATAAAAATAACAGTCTCAAGAGATAAAACAAGGATGAAAACCAATCAGATATAACTGAGGTTTTGGAATGATCATATATATGGAATTAAAAATAACTGATCCAATGCTAAATAGTCTATTAGAAATATTGTACAACATGCAAAAACAGGTAGGTAATGTAAGCAGAAAAAATCAAAAGGATATACTGGAAATAAAAAACACAGTAAACTGGATACAGCAAAGGAAAGAATCAGTTTGAAGACATGTTCATACAAACTTCCGAAACTGAAATGCAAAGAGAAAAAAAAGACCTTAAAAAATTAACAGAAGATCCAAGAACTATGGTACAATTTCAAAAGGTATAACATACCCATTATTGGAATACCAGAAGGATAAAAGAGAAAGGAGCAGAAGAAATGTCCCAAGTAATGATAGCTGATAACTTTCCAAAATTAACAGATACTAGATCATTGATACCAAATCTGAACAGAACACCAAGCAGGGTAACTACCAAAACAAAACAAAAAAAATACATCCAGACTTACCATGTTCAAACACAGAAAATGGAAACAGAAAATATCTTGAAAACAGCCACAAAAAAAAGAAAAAAAAGAAAAAAAGAAAATTTTGCCTATATAGGAACAAAGGTAAGAATTGAATTGGATTTCTCATCAGAAACCATGTGACCAAGAAGACAGTGGCATGAAATGTTTAAAGTACTGGGGGGAAACCCCCACCTACTAGCATTCTACATTTAGCAAATGTATCCTTCAAACATGAAAGAAAAATAAAGATTCTATCAGACAAAAACTGAGGGAATTTGTTGCCAGTAAACCTATACAAGAAATGTTTTAAGTTCTTCAGAGAGAAGGAAAATGATATAGGTTAAAAAATCAGACCTCAGCCCTAGCTGGTGGCTCAGTGAATAGGCACCAACCTGTGAACCCAAGGGTTGATGGTTCGGTTCCCAGTCAGGGCACATAACCAGGTTGCAAGCCAGGTCTCCAGCTAGTCCGTAGCTGGAGGCAGTTGAAAGGCAACCATACATTGATGTTTCTCTCCCTTTCTTCCTCCCTCCCTGCCCTTCTCTCTAAAAATAATGCATAAAACCTTTTTTTAAAAAAATCAGACCTCTATAAAGAAAGGAAGAGCATAGAGAGGAATACCTAAAGGTAAAATCTTTTATTTATTTTTATTTTAAGTGATCTAAAAGATAATTGTTCAAAGTAATGATAGCAATGTGTTAGGTAATTTTAGCATATGGATAAGTGAAATCAATGGCAGGAGTGTTATAGGCATAGGAGGGAAAAATTAGTATTTAGTGTATGTAACTATTATAATGTATCTGCACTACCTGTGAAGTGGTATATTATTTGAGAATCTACTTAGATTAGTTGTAAATGTATTGAATATATTGCAAACTCTAGGCCAACTATTAAAAAATGTAAGTGGGAGTATAATTGATATAAGAGAGGGGTAAAAGTGGAATCATATAGTGATACTCATTCTTTACAAACTTTCCCATAAAATAGAAGCAAAGGGAACATTTTCTGACTCATTAATGAGAACCAGCCTTGACTTAATACCAAAACCAGGTAAAGATATTACAATAAAGAAACACTAATGACTAATCTCTCTCATAATCATAGATGCAAAAATTGTAAATATTAGGAAGATCAAAATAGGTGATTGAAATATTTTTATGTAAAAATCAAAATACTGGAAAATGAAATCCAACAATGTATCAAAAGAATTCTATATTATGAAAAGTGGGATTTATTATAGGTATCCAAGGCTGGTTTAACATTTCAAACTCAGTTAATCTAATCTACCACATCAACAAACTAAAGAAAAAAATCATACCATTATTTCAATTGATGTAGAAAAATTACTTGGCAAAATTTAACATCATTAATGGCAAAAACTCTTAGCAAACTAGGAATAGAGGGGAACAGCCTCAACTTGATAAAGAGTATCTACAAACTCTACATCTAACATCATACTTAATTGTGAGAAACTAGATGTTTTTTCTTTTAATCAGAAACAAGGCAAGGGTATCTTTTCTCTGCACTTTTTAAAATATTGTACTGGAAATGCTAACTAGTGAAATAAAACAGGAAAAGGAAATTAAAAGTATATATATTGGAAAGGAAAATATAAAACTGTCTTTGTTCATAGATGACATGTAGTCCTATATGGAAAATCCTAAACAATCAACCTAAAACAACTTCTGGAACTAATAAGAAGTGAGTATAGCAAGGTTGGAGGATACAGAGTTTATAGATAAAAGGCAATTGTTTGTCTGTGTACCAAGACATGAACAATTGAAATTTAAATAAAAACAAAACTATTTACAATAGCACCACAAAATAGTGAAATAATTAGGTATAAATCTAACAAAATTTATACAGGATTTATATGCAGAAAACTAAAACACTGCTGAAAAATTAAAGATCTAAATAAATCCAGAGGTGTTCTGTGTTTATGGATTAGATGACTTAATATTAAGGTGTCAATTTTTCTCATATTGATATATAGATTCCACACAGTCCCACCCAAATCCCAGCAACCTATCTTGTACACATAGACAAATGGATTCCAAGTTTCTAGGAAGATAAAAGATCCAGAATATCTAACACAGTACTGAAGAACAACAACAATGCTGAAGGACTACCACTACTCAACTTCAAGATTTACTGTAATTAAGTAGTTCAGTGTGGGTGAAAAAAAGATACAGGATCAATTGAGCAGAATAAAGACTGCAGAAGTAGATTCCTATAGATATAGTGAGCTGATCTTTGACAAGAGAGCAAAGGCAATTAGAGAAAGGTTAGTCTTTTTATCAAATTGTATTGAACAACTGGATATCAACATACAAAAAACATGAATCTAGACACAGATTTTACATTCTTCAAAAAATTAACTCAAAATAAATTGTAGATTCAAATATAACAATACCAGAAAACTTCTAGAAGAAAACAGGAGAAAATCTAAGTGACCTTGTGTTTGGTGATAGCTACAATTATAGATACAACACCAAAAGCATGACCTATAGAAAAAAATTAATAAATCAGACTTTATTAAAATTATAAACTTCTGCTATGTGAAATATATACTTTTAAAATAATAAAAAAAATAAGCCACAGACTGGAAGAAAATATTTTCAAAACAAATGTTTAATAAAGGACTTGTATCCAAAATACACAAAGAACTTCTAAAACTCACCAGTAGTAAAATGAACTACCCCATTCAAAATGGGCAAAAGAACAGACACCTTCCCAAAGAATTTACATGCATAATAAGTAAGCATATAATAACTAGCTCACCATTATTTGTCATTAAGGGAACTGCTGAATAAAACAATAATAAGATGACATTATACACCTAGAATGACTAAAAATAACAATAAAATTGACAGTACCAAATGCTACTGAGGATACTGACCAACAGGAACTTATATTCATTTCTAATGAGAATACAAAATGATACAATCTCTTTGAAAGTTAGTTTGACAGTCTCTTACAAAGCTTAGTACTGTTTTACCACACAATCCATTAATTACACTTCTAGTTACTTACTGCAGTTGATTTGAAAACCTGTATTTATACAAAGTCCAGCATGTAAATGAAAACCCAGCAGTTTCATTATTGCCAAGAACTTGCAATCAAGATGTTCTTCTATAGATGAATGGAAATATTCACCTGTGCTACATCTGTACAATGGAATATAATTCAATAAAAAGATGTAATCTATCAAGCTACAAAAAGAGAGGCTATAAATTTTAATAAGTGAAAGAAGCCAATATGAAAAGACCACATATTATATGGCTTCAATTAAATGACATTTCAGCAAACACAAAACTATAGCAACTGTAAATGATCAACAATTGCCATGAATTTGAGGAAAGGAAAGAGGAATAGGTGAAGCAAGGGGTTTTTTAAGGCAGTAAAATTATTCTCTCTGGTAATGTAATAGTGGATGCAAGAAATGCATGTGTCAAAACCCATAACTGTATAACATGAAGAGTGACACTTGATGTATACAAATATTAAAAAATCATTTAGGAGTTAGGGGACTCCAGAAAAGAAAGCAGACTGACCGGAGAATCTGTTAAAAATATATGAAGCAGCTTCAGTTAAGGTTTGGGGGTGGGGGAAGTGCTGACCTAAATATCCTTGGAAATGTGTAGAATGTGGAAGCAACACAGGCAAACAGAACTGCATATAATCACTGTACCCTAGTTGTTAAGGTTGTATAACATGGGGGTACAGGTTAACAATTCTGATATTTATACATGTACAGTGAAATGGAACAATTATGTAAATGGGTGGCAGATGGTGGGAACCAGGTTTTTTACCCATGGAATTTTACAGGTAAGCAAAGGGAGAAAATTAGAATGATCCATGTAGTAACGGTTTATAGTTGGAGACATCAGTATGAACTCATGTTTAACTTAATATATGGATGATTACATATGGAAATATTCATAGATATGTGTATGTACACAGGTTAGTATTTAAATTTTTTCTGTCAGCTGAGAAGGTCTAAATGAAGTGACATTCTAGTAACAACAAGCATATACGGCACCTGGGTCTTAATTTCTAATGAAAGTAACCAGGGTTCTTAGAAAAATGGCTGATCTAATACTGGGAGCAGGAAATATACAGGATGGGCCTTGGGCATTTTGTAATGTGCCAGAAAATAAGGAAGTGCAACAAACAACATAAAACATTGTTGGAGCTGTCAAAGAAGCACAGGAGCCAATTGAAAGAGTTACTGATAACCAAAGTTGGAAAATTTGTACAGCAAACTAAGTAAATTTGTATTGGACTATACCCCAAAGTACAGAATGAATATCTATGAGTCTATACTGATAATAAATAAAACAATTGAGTAAGCTGATATGGGTGAGAGGAAACAAATATGCAGAACAATTCTAAATAATTTATGTAGATGCTCCACCTCAAGGTTTTTGAGTTACATATAATGACTTCTTTCTAAAGAGTACAGTATGAAAAGGCAGGAAACAAAGTAACCTTACAGAGTGGAAACCTAAAACTGCCTCAGCCAGGTTATCAAGGCCAACATCAACAGTCATAAGTCACTGATGGTACAAACACTTGGCATGATGTGATCAAAGCTGCACTTTTCCTCTGTTGTCTTTTTCCTAATAATTTATAACCCCAATTTAACCATGAGAAAAACACCAGACAAATTCTAGTAGTGTGACATCCTATCAAGTACCTGATCAGTTTTCCTCAAAACTATCAAGATCATTAAAAACAAAGAAAGTTGGATTAACTGTTACAGCCGAGAGGAGCCTAAAGACACATGAAAACAAAATGCACTGTGGTATCCTGGGTGGGATCTTAGAACAGAAAAATGACATTAGGGAAAAGGCTAAGGAAATCTAAAGTATGGGCTTTCATTAATAGTAATAATATCAATATTAGTTCATTTATATTAATTATAGTAGTTAGTGTAAGGTGTTACTAATAGGGGAAACTCAGTTTGGGATATAAATGATGTCTATACTAGCTTCTCAGTTTTTGTGGAAATATGTAAAGTTTTCTGTTCTAAAAAATAGTTTATTTTAAAAACTTAAGTAGCTGAAAAATAATGCATATAATATAAAACCATTTATATAAAGTTTTAAAAATACAAAACAATATGGTGTGTTGCAGAGGAATACCAGGAAGATACTCATTCTCTATTATCACTTGGAGTTTGATTTTGTTTCACAGAAATATTTATCTTGTTTTTAAACCTAGCTATATCTTTGTGTTTATCTTTTTATATATGCATATTTTATATATATATAAATATATATATATATTATATATATATATATTTAATAATATATATATATTTTACATATATATATATTTATATATTTTACATATATATATAAAAATATGTGTGTGTATGTGTGTTGTGGATATATACATACATACATACTTGTGTGTGTACATGTATATACATATATATGTATGCATGTATGTATGTGTGTATGTATGTTTTTAGAGCAGAGAAGATGCATCCAAGCAAGAAGTGACCAAGCCACCTCAACCAGAAATCCTCTTGATTTAAAAAAAATGTTCATATCAAAGGGAACAATTTTAGTATGGATCTTTCCTACTTGGTGAGAAACTTGCCATATTTTTCACATACCCATTGCTTTGGTCATTTAATTTGATGATGCTTTCACGATGAGTATTTCAGAAACAAAATGCTAGATCACCTGAAATTACTTAAGTGAATCACAAGTCAGTTATTCTATGTACTTGTCTTTAAGATAAATATATAGTTAAATGCCTAATGTATGAATGTTCAGCTTCTAAAGACTTTGAGGCATAAAAAAATCTTATTACATTGCTTAACATTTATTTATATATGCCTGTGGTTAAATCGCTAAGTGGGCTTTATTTTCTAGCTCTTTGCTTTTGCTGCTCCTGGCTGAATTCTCATGTTCTTTTAAGATATTAAGGGGTATACATAAGTTATGCTAGTAAATAGAGAGGTCTCTTTTTCTCCCTGTCTTTTTTTTTTTTTTTTCTGTTTTTTTTTTTTTTTTTTTTTTTTTTTTTTTTTTT
>PVIW01007821.1:46046-68088 GCA_004026585.1 Noctilio leporinus | reverse complement strand
ATAGAATTCCATTGTGTAAATGTACCAAAGTTTTTTGATCCAATCATCCACCGATGGGCACTTAGGCTGTTTCCAGCACCTGGCTATTGTAAATAGTGCCGCTATGAACATAGGTGTGCATAGGTTCTTATGAATTGATGTCTCAGGCTTCTTTGGGTATAGTCCAAGTAGTGGAATGGCTGGATCAAAAGGCAGTTCCCTTTTTAGTTTTTTAAGGAAACCCCATACTGTTTTCCACAGTGGCTGCACCAGCCTGCATTCCCACCAACAGTGTATGAGGGTTCCCTTTGCCCCGCATCCTCGCCAACACTTGTTGTTTGTTGATTTGCTGATGATTGCCATTCTGACAGGTATGAGGTGGTATCTTAATGCAGTTTTAATTTGCATCTCTCTGATGACTAGTGATGTTGAGCATTCTTTCATATGCCTCTGGGCCCTTTGTATATCTTCCTCAGTGAGTTGTCTGTTCAAGTCCTTTGCCCATTTTTTAATTGGGCTGTCTGTCTCCCTGGTGTTGAGTCGCATTAGTTCTTTGTATATTTTGGAGATCAGACCCTTGTCTGAGGTATCATTGGCAATTATGGGGATGCTATCTTCATTATTGTCCACTAGGGCCTTCTGAGAACCTGGGGAGTCAAGGGTTGTGCATGGCAATCTTATCCCATGGAGAGTTCTGAAGCAAAGAAGATTCTGGAGAAGGAACAGGGGTAGAAAAGGATATGAGCAAATAATTTCCTCTTGGGATCATGTTTGTTTTTGTTGTTGATGATGTTTCTGTTTTTTAAATTTATTTTTCAATTACAGTTTACACTCAGTATTATTTTGTATTAGTTTCAGGTGTACACCCAATATAGTGGTTAGATAATAATATACTTTACAAAGTTCCCTTTGATATTTTCAGTACCCACCAGGCACCATACATAGTTATTATATTATTGACTATATTCCCTGTGCTGTACTTCATAGTCTCATGGCTATTTTGTAACTATCAATCTGTACTTCTCAATCCCTTCTTCTTTTTCACTGAGCTCATGGTTTTCAAGGGATGTATTCATCCCCATGAATGTACACTAAAACTATGCCTTTGTTCTAAAGATTGGATTCTTTGAATTAAGGTTCAATGTCATTTTGGATTCCAGTCTTGGGTCTGTTTTCCTCACATGCTAATGCCCATAAGATCACACTTACTCTAGTATTTTATGAACACATTTTATTACCCATGGTTTAAGTATTGACATGTACTCATACCAAAGTCTCAAGTATTGCATACCATTGCTTTATCAGTGTTTCAACTATCAAATACTATTGACCTTCTCTACTAACAGTTGACATTCTATTCTCTAAACCCCATCCTGCTCTCTATCAGTCTGTCTCTGTTTTGCTTATTTGTTCATTTTGTTCATTAGATTCTACATATGAGTGAAATCATATGGTATTGGTCTTTCTCTGATTGACTTATTTCACCTAGCATAATGTTCTCCTGTTCCATTCGTGCTGGTCCAAAGTGTAAAATTTTCTTCTTTTTAACAGCCAGTTCTATTCCATTGTGTAAATATCCCATAGTTGTTTCATACACTCATCTCATCTACATCTACTTATGGACTCTTTGGCGGTTTCCATATCTTGGTGATTGTAAATAATGCTGTAATGAATGTAGGGATGCAAAAGTTCTTTTGAATTGGTGATTCTGGATTCTTAGACTATATTGCCAGCCTTGGAATTGCTGGGTCAAAAGGCAGTTCTATTTTCAGTTTTTAAAGGAAATTCCGTACTCTTTTTCAACTGTGGCTGCACCAATCTGCATTCCCATCAATAGTACAAAGGGTTCCCTTTCTCCACATCCTCATCAGCACTTGTTTGTGATTTTTAATGATTGCCATTCTGACCATTGGGAGTGTTTCTTCATCCTCTTGCCATATGCCTTGGTTTATCCCATAGTATTTCCAACAATGTATGATTTTGGTAAAGTTGCTGACCAATCTGTGTAAAAGGGGCAGCTTTTTCTTGCTTGGTGCAAGCAGAAGCTCTGTCTAGATGCTGGGGCTGGGTGGGGCCCTAAACACGATCTGTTGTGTCTGTTTCTTTTCTTTCTGCTTTACTGGGTTTAGTGAATCAGGGCGCGAGGAACAGTATAGCTTGGAGTGTCTAGTAGAGGGCCCTTTCAGAGCTTTTTCTCCTTTCCCCTGAAGAAATGTACCCATCAGGAAACTCCTGAGTCTGGTCTCACTGATCTGCAGAGCCTGTAATCCTGCAGGTGGGGGTGTGCTCACCTGTCTGTGAGGGGATCTGGCTGGCTGTAGCAAATCTCAGGTGTTCAGCTCCTGGACTTCCAGGTATGAGGTTGTTGCTCTAACACAGGAGAAATAGCTCAAGTTCTCCACTTTGACCAACCCCCTACTCATCAGCTGTGTTGGGCGGCACCCACAGTCCCTTCATTATGACTCCATCCCTCTTAGTTCTCTTAGCAGAGCTGCTATGCTAACCCGCATGCGCGCGAGAGCTCCAGGTGCCTGCCAAGTCTGGGTCTCACCTCAGCTGCCCTTTTAAAAGAGGTTCCATGTGGCCCCTGAGCTGCAGCATTGAGCCCTGGGGGGCCTGTTCACCACCCATTTCTGCTACCCCAAAACCACAGTCTCTCACAGTCAGAGGTGGCCACAACCTGTTGGACCCTCCAACAGTTTTAGGTAGTTTATCTTTGGATCTTTCCTGACAGCATTGGGAAGAGTCCTGCAGCTACTGTCATACAGGGTGGTGGCAGATTGCTGTCCCTGTTCCCTCCAAAGATTTTCAGCCTTGAGAGGCCCTGCTCCCACCATGCCGTTCCTGGAGTCAGCACCTCTCCCGCTGCCGTTTCTTTCTGCCACTTGGAGCTCGCAGCTCCTGTGCCAATCCATAGCTGCCCAACTCTGTGGAGCCAAAAGCTCTGGTTTGGGCCACAGTGGTGACAGTTGCTCTGCTGGAAGAGCCTGGCCGACGGCTGCCTGGCGCCCTGCAGGCGGGCAAGCTCTCACCCACTCCCGCACACTTCTCTACTCTCCTCTGCCCATGCACTCACTCGCTCATACCCTCACTCACTCTCTGCTAGGTTTTCTAGCTGCTCTGTGGTTTGGCTGCAAGACCACTCCAGGTCCAGAAGCACGTGGATCAAGCTTCCAGCTACTCTGCAGCCATCTTCCATCTCTCTTGCCTTGAATTTTTAAATTGGATGTTTTGGGAATTTTTTTTTCTGGTATTGAGTTTTATAAGGCCTTTATAAATTTTGGATATGAAACCCATATTAAATGTATCAGTGATTATATCCTCCCATTCCATGTGTTATCTTTATTTTGTCGATCACTTCCTTTGCTTTGCAAACACCTTTTAGTTTGATGTAGGCCCATTTGTTTATTTATTTTTTCTTTTGTTTCTTTGCCTGAAGCAATGTATCAAGTAAAATATTGCTACAAGTAATGCCCAAGATTTTACTGCCTTTTTTACTGTTTTTTGTTTGTTTGTTTGCTTTTACAATTTTCATGGTTTGGGGCTAATATTCAAGTTTTTAATTCATTTGAATTTTTTCTTGTAAGAAGGTGGCCTAGTTTCATTTTTCTGCACATATCTGTACAATTTTCCCAACACCATCTATTGAGTAAATGATTTCTAGCCCATTGTATGTGCTTGCTTCCTCTGTTCAGATTTTTTTAAAAGATTTTATTCATTATTTCTAGAAAGAAGAGCAGGGAGGGAGGAAGAAAGGGAGAGAAACATCAGTGTATGGTTGCCTTTCACTTGCCTCCAGCTATGGACCTGGCTGAAGACCTAGTTTGCCACCAGGTTATGTGCCTTGGGAATCGAACCAGCAAACTTTGGGTCCAAAGGTTGGTGTCTGTCCACTAAGCCACCAGCCAGGACTTCTCTGTTGAATATTAATTGACAATGAAAGTGTGGGTTTATTTTTTCTCGGTTCTCTATTATATTCCATTGATCTATGAATCTGTTTTTATTCCAGTACCATGCTGTTTTGATTACTATGGCCTCAGAGTATGTTTTGATACTAGATAGCAAGATTCTTACAACTTTGTTCTTTCTCAGGATCACAGTTGCCATAAGAGGACTTTTGTGATTCCATGTAAACTTCTGAAATATTTGTTCTAGTTCTATGAAATACAATCTTTATGGGAATTTTGATGAATTTATAGATTACTTTAGGTAGCATGCACATTTCAATGATGTTAATTCTTCATATCCATAAACATGGTACACTACATACAGTACATCACTTATTTGCATTTTCTTCAATTACTTTATTCAAAATTTTATAATTTTCCAAGTCTAGGTATTTTATATCTTTAGTTAACTATATTCCTAAAAATTTTATTTTTATTTTTTATTCACTTGTAAATAAGATGGTTTTCTCAAATTATCTTTCTAATAGTTCATTATTGGTATATAAAAATGCAACTAATTTTGGATATTAATTTTGTATCCTGATACTTTGTTGCACACATTGTCACTTTTAGTAGTTTTTAGACAAAATCTTTTATGGTTCTCTTTGTACATTATCACGTCATCTGCAAATTATGATAGTTTTACTCTTCCTTTCCAATTTGGATGCATTTAATATCTTCTCCAGTCTGGTTGCTGTGGCTAAGACTTCCATTACCATGTTGGATAAGAGTGATGAAAATGGACATCCCTGCATTTTCTTATCTGAAGGGAAATACTTATAGATTTTGTCCATTGAGTATCGTGTTGGCTGTAGCTTTGTCATATGTGGCTTTTATTATGTGCAGGTACATTCCCTCTACTTCCACTTTGCTGAGAATTTTCATCATAAATGGGTGTTAGATTTTGTCAAATGCTCTTTCTGCATATACTGTGCTTATGTGCTGTATCATGTTAATTAATTTGCAGATATTATACCATCCTTGCACCCCAAGAATAAATCCCACTTGATCATGGTGTATGATCTTTGTAATGTATTGCTGGCTTCAGTTTCCTAATATTTTGCTGAGGATTTTTGCATCTATGTTCACTAGGAATATTAGCTTATAATTATCTTTCTTTGTAGGGGCTTTATCTGGATTTAGTAGTAGGAGAATGCTGGCCTAATAAAATGAGCTTGGAGTCTTCCCTCCTGTTGAACTTTTTGGAATAGATGTGAGTGACTTCTGGCCCTAAGGTCACACTTAGCATAAGGTTCCTACCCTAAGATTATTGACACACTAACTAAAGGGGCTTAAAAAACAAACAAACAAAAAAAATATATAGAAAAAACAACCTATAATTACTAATCCATCTGGAATTTACTTTGAAGTAATCAGAATGCTATTTCAGATAAAAGCTAACTAAATATGTGAGTGGACACAAAAAAAGTATGTATTGTAAGATTCCATTGGTAGGAAATTTCAGAAAAAGAGAAAGGAACAGAGACAGAAAGCAGATCAGGCATTGCCAGGGGCAGGTGGAGTGGGGAATATTTCTTGGGCAGAGTGTGTTTCCCTTCAGGTGATGGAGTGTCCTGTAATTAGATAGTGGTGGTAATGCTTTCACAACATCATGAATGTACATCATGCTCAGGAATGATACAAATTTAAAATATGAATAACAACTTTTATTCATTAAGGTGAATCACACTATGGAAAAGCAAAGGGTAAAATAAGATAAAAGAAAAGAATACAAGAAAAAATCTAAAAGACCCCCAAATAATAACAATTTAAACATGAATTATGTCATGGAGATAAGAAAAACATGAAAATGAAAGCAAACAAAAAAAAAAAAACAGGCTAAAGAATGAAGGTAAAACAAATTCAACAGGTTCAATGGGCTGCGTAAGAGCTGACTCTGAAGTGTTTCCAGAGGTAGCTCCTCTGTGGCAGGAACAAGGGTGGGTTTGAGGGAAGGTGCTTCAGGTGGGTCAGTGGGGGCTCAGGCAGCCAGGAAAGGCTGCACAGGCCAGCTCAGGCTCTAGAGCTGCAGGTGGAGTGGCCGCTGGAGGTGGCATAAGCTGTGGAGGTGGACATCCTCCAGGTCTAGAGTAGCGCTCTGGTTTGCCCCTGCATGAAACTTCTCTGCATGGATAACAGGTATTGAAATAAAAGCCAGCTCTGCTTCCTGGGCTGGTGCTGGAGTTGCTGGAGGAGAAAAGACCACCTATGTGCCTGCATTTCCATGTGCCCCTCAAAGACAGAACACAGCTAGAGCCCAGGACCCACCCCTGGTGGTCAGAGGCCAGTTTTTGCCACTGCCAGTTTCTGCTGGTGCTCCCTGCATGTCCCTTCCGACAAGCTCACATGGCCTCCACTTCCACAGCACCCCTACCTCCCCCACCTGCTCACCCTTGGGGTCTGCCTCCTTGGGCCCCAGGTCATCCCGCCCTGTGTGTTCAACATGCGTTCTGTGTTCCAGGCTATGATTAGAAATGGTGAGCTGGCTGTGGAGCCCAGGAGGCTTTGGGGTTAGTGTCCTTCTCTGGCCATCCACAGGCCTTGGTTCCCCACACCCCAGGTTGCCACAATCACCTTGGGCTTGTTCTGGCCCGCAGTGATGTAGCACATTAACCCCTCACTGTTGCCTCTTTTGGGGACACAGACTATGGACACAGGCAGACAACATGAAAATATCCTGTAGGATATTTAAGTATCCAGTCAAATGAGCTGGGTAGGGACAGTTTTAGAATGTGGCTTCTGTATCATCAGAAAATGAGGTCACGGTTCAGTGTAGCTCATTCAAGAGCAGTGAATTCACGTTTTTATTTTTTTGTACAGTATTTTTTTTTTTCATTACCATTCATCCCCCTAAACACCCCCCCCAAACACTCACCACACTTGTCCATATCTATGAGTCCTTTTACCTTTTTGCTGGATCCCTCCATACCTTAACCCAGTGGCCCCCAACCTTTTTGGCACCAGGCACTAGTTTCATGGAAGTCAGTTTTCCCATGGACCTGGGGAAAAGTTGGGGGATGGTACAGGGAATGGAGCTCAACTCCCCTGATGGCTGCTGCTGGATACTCACCTGCTGCTGTGCAACTTGGTTCCTAACAGGCTACGGACTGTACTGGCCACCGGCCTGGGGGTTGGGGACCTAGTTTCCACCAGTATGGTGCAAGAATTTTTAAAACATACAGCACCTGACTATTTAGCCAGGGGCATTGACATCTTTTCCCTTAGATTGTCAAATTAAAAAATGACAACTGCCAACTTGGAAATAGCTCTCTGGTATGGGGTGTGAATGAATCAAAATTATACCTATTTTTCATCAGATTGGCAAAGAATGTATTTTTGGTATGTCACAGAATTTTAATAATTAGTTTATTTGTGCCATGGGATAAAAAGGTTAAAAATTGCTGCTTTATAATAATTAGATGATAGTTTTTTCTATTCTTTTTTTTTTCAGTTTTACATTCTTTTGATAAGTATGGTAACCTTGTGAAAAAATTTATTTTGTCCAAAACTGATGATATACATTGTTTTATCATTATTAAATCTTGATATTGTCCAAGAATACGTATCTCATTCTTTGATGCCATCTATAAGAGCTAGTTAATTATCTTTTATTTTGCCTTTTCTTAAGCAATTCCAAACTTCAATGGTGTAGGGAAACATTAACTACGTTGAAGTCCTCCAGCCTTCTGCTGCCAGACATCATAGGTACCTCTCAGGTTTTTGTTGATGGTATCCCCATGTGTAGGACATTGTCTATTATCTCTCAATTTTGTATTTAGCCTCCTCTTTACCACAGCAGTGGGAAGACTGCCAAATACATTTTGCAAAATCCCTCCTCAGCTGATATCCAATGGGAGGTAGGAAATGGAAACCCGGATTCAAAGAGAAGCAATTTTCATAGCTTGCATGTGACAGCAGCACCAGGCATGTCAGCAACAGCAGCAGCTGGACAGTGACAGTGGTGATCACAAGGGTACCATGAGCAGCTCTAGAAAGAATACAGAAGCCAGGGTGGCTGGTGACTGATGGCCCCCAGCTGCTGCCCAGGCAGCAGCAGCCCAACAGAAACTGTCTCAGGGCTAAAATGTTCAAGGGCTCTATGTAGAATCACTTTCCCTTTTGTTTTCCAGCTCTAGGTGTGATCATATTTGAGTGTAATTGCCAATATTTGGGTCAGCTAACCTTTCTTGTTTTGCTCCTCTAGCACATTCCAATAGTTTCATAACAGATTCCTTATATCCAATTCTCCCTCTGTGGGGAAGCCTAGATCTGTTTCTGCTTTTCTGATTGGGCAGAGAGACTCATGCATGCTGCTAGGAATTAGCACATGTGGTTAACAGTCAGCATATGTGGTATGCTCCAGAAGGCATTCGATCACATTCTGGAAAAAAATTTTAAGGAAGACTCAATTGACAATGTCAACTCTGCATTCAACTTTCTTTTGCCTCTCAAGAGACTCACTGACCTCTCAGATGCAGTGAGAAGTTTTATGGTCTTCACTGGCATTTATATGTAGACTCCTATTTGTGCTATGTTTATTTCCCAGAAGATTTACATTTAAATAATTGAAAAAAATGCAACTGGTTGCATCTTTTGAGTCCTTTCCTTTTTTTTTTTTTTAAAGCTATACAACTCATAACTCTATCCACTGTGTTTTTCTTCCTTTAATCCTTCCAAGAATTTTTAATGTGTGGTTTTCTTATGATATTTTTTCTTCTATTTTCTTTTCTTAAAGATTCCATTCATCATTTCCAGAGAGAAGGGAAGGGAGAGAGGCAGTGAGAGACAGACACATCAACAAATGGTTGCCTTTCACCTGCCCCCAGCTTTGGACCTGGCTGGAGACCTGGCTTGCAACCTGGTTATGTGCCCTGACTGGGGAATCAAACCAGCAACCTTTGGGTTTGCAGGCTGGTGCCTTATCCACTGTGCCACCAGACAGGCCTCTTCTATTTTCTCTAAGAATTTTTCATCTTTGCAGATGAAGCTGGCACTCAGAAAGAGGATCCTCAAGAAAGAAAGGAAGCCTATAGTGATAATGTTAGCCCAGAGGAGGGGATAAGGTTGCTCTTATGAATTAGGCTAAAATATGAAGCATATGCTGATAACATCAGTGTTGCAAGAACCTTGGCCATGGGTTCATTATCATCATATGTAACTTTTATCCAAGATTAAATAGGGAAAATATTATACACCTCTAAAATTAAGATAGGAACATTATCTTGAACTATGTGACAATCCCATAGTTTACCATTGTCAGGTTGATGCCTGTACTTCTGTATATAGGTTCCTTCATCATTCTAAGTAATGGGGAGGGGGGCTACTAACTCCAAATCTGGGAACTATTCATGTAATGGCCCATTGTTCCAATGGATTACTTGACCTTTAACATTCAGCCTCTCTATCTCCATGCACTTTCCTCTTCTATGTCTGCATATAATGCAGAGATGATAAATTTAGAAGCTGACACTTGATTAGACACAGAATCTGGAAGACAAAAAGATCAAACCATGCATTTGAATGTAGTCCAGAAGTAGGAAAAGGCATGAGGCCAAATTCTCCCAGCTCTTTGTTTAATCACATGGTGTTGCTTAGATATCTGCTTATCAACAGATTGAATTTTCACCCCCACCACTGCAAGAAGAAAGAGACCTTGCAAAAAATTACACGGTGTATGGATGCAAGCTTTTTAAAAAGGGAAAGACTACAATACAAGGTAAGTTTCTTTTAAGCAAACATGTCTTTTTGTTTCAGACATGTTATTTTGTATATTTTTCCTCCTGAATTATCTACCCAACCACTTCAATCAAACTGTATCAGACACAGACCACTTTAATAGATAAGATGGATTTTTTTTCAGCCCACATAAATTGTTGCCATGAGAAATATCATCAGTCATTTTCTTATGCTATCTAAGGAGAGAAGAAACCTTTTCAGCTCTGAAGAATGTTTATGCTTTGCTCTATAGATCTGGAAAACGGAAGAAGGGATATTGAGATGATTTGAGGACAGGATTGAGTATAGGCTTCTATCATACAGAATATTAAAAGAGTATATCTTGGTTGTAATGGTTTCTGGAGTCCATGAAGGAAAACAGTATTAAATATTTATAGTTTAATTTATTAAGTTCATATTAGGGGAACAGATACATGGAGAGATTGACTGATGTTTTCCTAACACATTTCTTTTTTGGAATATCTAAATCTGAGCTCTGCGAACTCAGAACCAGAGTTTTCTCACATGTTAAAATATTTCTTAAGAGTGTGTTTGTGTGTACGTATATGCATACACATGCATGAGCATACAATAGAGAAGAAGAGAAAAAGGAGCTGACATAAAATGAAAGCATTATGTATTCATGGGTTCAGTTAATCAAACAACCTGATAACATAGATATTTGTTGCCAAGAGCAAAATTGCACACAGAAGGGAAATGCTTGGTGTTTCCATCCTGTGCCTGGCAACCTCATTCCAGTATGTCTATTCTTCTTTGTTTGTTAATTTTTAAATTATTATTTACATCTCAGATTCTACAACCTAAATCAGATGGAAAGAAGACTTACTTATAAGCAGATGTGACTTCATTTTGTATCTTTGTTAGGCAAGTGGCAACAAATGTGGCTAGAGTTGATAGTTGCCTTTTAGTACAGAGTTATAAAATTGCAAATCTAAATGTGCAAGAAATAGAGAATGATGTAAAGGTATACTATACTGCCACTAAAAATCGTATTTTAAAAGCTATTTAATAAGCTAGAAAAGTATACAACACATAAAGAATGATTTCCCTTTTTTAAAATCACACACAATGCACCCAAAAAAATTAATTAAAAAAATCAATCAAATGTCAACAATAGTTAGGAAAAGTTAAGTTATAGTCAATGTTACTTTATTGAATTTTTACTTTTAAAAAATTTTCCATAATGACATATATTAGTGTTAGAATCATAGTAGGTAATAAATATTGTTTAAAATTGTCAAGTAGCAACTATTGTGACATGTCTTTCAAAAGCAGTGTGAAGCAGAGACACAGGGTTCTGAATTACTCTTCCCTTATTAAAAAGGATGAGAATAGGGGGAAGCACAGAACTAAGTAGTCTAGTGAGGACCATTCATTTGCAAACATGTGAAAATTTCTTATCCCTTGAATAACATTTATTTGTTTAGTTATTTACTTGCTTATTTACTTAGCTACATTCTCAAAATTCATTGAACAAACTGCTACTTTATATTATGCTTTGTTGTTCCTTGGAGGTACAGGATAAAGAATGGGAGGAAAACAGAAAAGACAACAAAAGCTTCAGAGCATTCCACAGATTCCTTGCATTCGAGTCCCTCCCTCTGCTGATACATCATTACTAAAGGTATGGCATGTTATTCCCAGAGGAAGAGACCTTGCCTTTGTCTCCTTTAAGGCTTGAGGATTTTGTTTAGCCAGCATCAGTCAGAATACTGGGCCCAGGGTAGGTCCTCACTGTGTGTTGACAGCGCAAGTGAGAATGAATGAATGTGGATGGGCTAATCCCACGTCCATACCTGTAACTGGAAAGGCACTGAGTGAGCATACTCTGGCTCCCTGCTACAGAGCTATTGGCTCCTTTCAGTCAAAATTGGTTAAACTCATTCTCATAAATACTCTCTGTAAAAATTTCAGATCTCTGCCATCTCCTCAAGGAGGAATAGCAATGAGTAAGAATAATAGAAATAAATATTCCTCTTACTTCTTATTTTGGAAGTTGACAGTTCTACTAAGGAAAGGAAGTAGATTTTTGCTTATTCAATGAAACCATAACTTTTAAGGTTTTATCTTATAGAATGGAAACTCCCATTGTATTTTGGAGCTTTGCTCTTGAACTTGGCTAGGAATTTTTATGTTTTAGTTTTCTCAATCATTTGAAAAGGCTTAATTAGAAATTCATTTTCTTCAAGTATATTATCTTTTGAAACATGTAATTTAAAGGCTGAAATAATGTCTTGACTTGTTAAGTGCTTGGCTTTGCACCTTTCACTCTGGATATATTTTTGGTATTAATTTTAAATCTCTAGATTAAAAAAAAAAAAACTAGCTCACATATTTCAACTCCACACAAAATTCCTAATAGATAAAAGTCACTTTTTTAAATAATTATTTTAAGTTTAGACTTATTACATGGTTATCGAGTAGATTTAACATTCTGTTATTGTTTTGAATGTTCTGGTCTGAGGTAAACTTCTTTTGTCTTTATTTTTCTAGAATGTTGATGCCATTATCTCAGTTTCCCCATCTGTATATAATAAACCCTTAAGAAATATTAGAGGCAGGTGAAAGGCAACCATATTGATGTTTCTCTCCCTTTCTTCCTCACTCCCTGCCCTTCTCTCTAAAAATAATGGATAAAAATATTTTAAAATGAAGAAATATTAGGTATATAATAGTAATTGAAGCTGAGGCCCACTTTTTAACTGTATTTTTATTGTTGGCACTTTTACAGAGTTCCCATTTTCCCTCATTTCCTCCTCCATCCAATCTCCATTCCCTCTGGCCATCACCTCACTGTTGTCTGTGTCTATGGGTTAGACATACATGTTGGTTGGCTAATCCCTTTGTTACCAGGTAGGGTCTGGGCCAGAGTGGGTCTGCCTCAGTCCCACCAGTAGTATGTTGGGTTGTTGACTTTTTCTAGGAGATTTCACAAGATGAGTCCAGTTTATTTTGACAGTATGTTCATTAAAGTTGGGGCCAGTGAAACAAGGAAGGGCTTAAGGTAGAAAAAGAAATAGGAAAAAGACTAGGTGGGGATGCTTTGGCTTTCTAAGAAATAGAATTCACAGTAAAAGATGTGATGTCACTGGGAAGTCAGAGAAAAGGGGGCTCTTGAAAATAGGTCCAAGAAATAAGCCAGGAAGGGTTGCTACTGCCCCTTTCTCCCCTGGTTGCAAGTCTCCTAGATCCCTTAGAGTGTGGGAGATGCGGGCCTATGGGAGAAGAAGTGAGGGAAACAAAAGGTGCTGGACACTCTGGGTAGGGAAGGCATGGATGGATTCCTTGTCTTGAGGCTTTTTGTCTTTCTTTGAAAGCAGCTGGAATTCTAGTGGAGGGTTCAGGGGAGGGTCTTAACAGAATATTCATTAGCTTTCCAGGTATGTCCTTCAATTTGTTGATTCATCAAAATGTGTGTATGGAGGGGTGAGGGTTATTTTCCCGTTAGTTTTATTTTTAAAGAATGTTATTGAGGAGGGACCAGGACTGAGGCTGGTCTGCCCCTAGATAGTCTGGAATGTATAAACCATTTACTGCTAAGTGTCCTTGGTTAGAGAAGATAAAATGTGTGTGATTCATTAGCTGGCAGTAAATTGCTCAAATTGTTAGGCCTTGTTTAATTATTTTCTCAGTTTCCCTTATTCCACTTGTCAAGGAATTTCCCTAGCTTTTCACTGTCCTGTCTCACCTTCACCTTTGTTCATCCAGTTCCCTTTCCCCACTCCCCTCTGACAGCGGTCAGTCTGTTCCATGTACCCATGCCTCAGTTTCTATTTTGTCAGTTTATTTTGTTTGTCAGATTACACATATAAGTGAGATTATATGGTATTTGTCATTCTCTGATGTGAAACCCAGGACCTTTTTTGTTTCTCTGTAGCATAGAGGGCAGCCTTCTAAATGGTCTCCACACCAATGGTCTGTTTACCTATAAGGTCATTCTCCATGATCTTTCTAAAATGCAAATCTAGGCAGCTTAAATGTGTAAAATTTGGGGCTGGATAATTCTTTGTTGTAAGAACTGGATGCTGTCTCATGCACTGTAGGTCATTTGGCAGCATCCCTGGCCTTCATCCACCAAATACAAGTAGCATCCCTCCTACCTCTTACCTTTTGTGACAACTGAAAATTTCCCAGACATTACCAAATGTTTCTTGAGGATCAAAATCACACTACCTTAAATAAAAATCTCCAATCACTCCTCAATGAAAAGGTAATCTCTAAATTCTTAATATAGCATAAAACATTTCCATGGTCTTTCCCTAACACTATAGACTTTTCCAGCTCAGACTGTATGTTCTGATTGAAACAAAATAGTCTGCTTCTCAATATATCCAGATATGTTGTGCCCTATAAGAAGAATTGTGCCACTTTCTACCTCTCATTAGCACTTCTTTTTCTTCTACTGTGGTTCTCGAATTTATTGTGCATGTATCAGAATTACCTGGAGGACTTGTTAGGCTCTGAGTGCTGGACTCCACACCCAAAGCTTTTGATCCTGTAGGTCTGGGGTGGGGCCAAGAGTTTGTATTTTGAACAAGAACCAGGTGATGCTGATGTCCTTTAGAACCAGGATTCTAGTCCCTGTAGGGGCTTCCTACTCACGCCTAAGTCTAGATGTTGTGACCATGCATTTAGGAAGCTTCCTTCACTGCTACATGTAGTTTGTTTTCCTTCTGTTGAACCCTTTTCACAGTACCCATCTGCTCATCTACCTATCTCCCCTGCTTCTCACAGATTCAGTGCAAAGGTCTCTTTTGTCCATCCAGAGGCCTGGCATACTTCAGGATGCAGATAGATTCCTACAGCTTACTTCCTCAGTAAGGACTATACTAGATCAATACAAACTAAAATATCCTTGGATCTCCCTGTCAGGTCTTGCAGTGAGGCAGACCAGAATTACACTTTGGAATTCCAGGAGACACTAGGTTGGTGGTGAAGAAAAACCTATGCAGAGCCTGCAGGAGATCTGGCATGCCAGGAGGCCCAACAGCTTGTCGGCGGGGTTGGCAGCCCTATGCATGGTTTTTTCACCCCCAGAGAGCAGCCAATCTAGTTTAAAGCAGGGGTTTTTCCTACATCTCTGGAACAAAGCAGCAGCTTTCTCGGAGGCAACATCTGCCTATTCAGAGTTGCTTTACTGCTTGCCCTTGAGCCCCCATGGGAATGAGATTAGCTCCAAGGCCACTAGTTGGTGGCCTCCAGTGGAAGGCCAGCCATATACAGAGAGGAACAGGGGAGCAGCCCCCCTGACCTAATACTCCCTCAGCCTAATGTTTTGGCTTACATACTTAAAATCTTTTACTTAACCATTTCACCTTTACACAGGCCATTGAAGGATTAAGTAAATTAAGGAAGGCAACTATCTAACTACTATTTTGAAGTTGTTATAATACATGTGATTAATTGGCAAAATTTTAGTAAAATAAACAACATACCACAAAAGTGTTATATGTTGAAATAACTTTATTCTTATATGTAAGTACATAAACATAGTCATTATTTTTTAAATTGCTCAAAAAAGTCTCTATTTGCTGCAATAATAGACTCAATCCAACTTCCAAATCTTGAGCATGCTTTAATTAACTTTTCTTTATCCATGGACGTCATCATGTTTACAATCTTAGCTTTAACATCCTCTTTATTAGAATGAGGTTGTTTATTAACTTCTCTCTCACAAATGCTCCATGCATGATAGTCTAAAGGATTTGCACCTGGTGAACTAGGTGGCCAGATTTCCTTTGACCAGAATTCAGGAACATTGACACTGAGAGTCTTGTACCTTTTTGGCATTATGTGCTGGTGCACCATCTTGCTGGAAGATAAAATTATGTCCATTTGTGACTTACTTCATCCACAGTACAACTACTTCTCTCAAAATGTCAAGGTAAACATCCTGGATATTCATTGATGATCTCCTGGATTCTGTGTAAAATATCTGGACTTGTGCGATCCTTGCAGACCTTGTGCATTTTCCTTGTTGGTGTGGCAACATTAGGATCAGCATCATACACCTTCTTCACATTGTCAACTGTATGTAAAGGGATGTTACTGAAGTTGGCAATTTTCTTAGCCATTTGCCCTGCACACAGTGCAGAAATTATGGTTGCTTTAACATTGTATTTGTTTGACATGATGGTTGCTCTCAGAATTTAATACTTTATATCTAAAGCAATTATGTTAAATCATAACCTTAGAAACATAGTTTTTCAAAATTAATAAGAAGCACATGAAATAAAGAGAGGCAAAGTTATTGCCAACTGATCATGCACACCCTGTATAGGTTATATAGAGAGAGTGCAAGAAAGAGAAAGAGGGAGAGGAGAGAAGCATCTTACTTTGGGGAAAGTCAGCTTGAATACATGACTTTCTTAATTCCTTGAACACCTACTCACCAAAATCACCTGCTGTGCTCTCACAGGACCTAACCCGAGGGCAACAGCGATACTTTTACAGCATCATGAGGATTTACAACTCCAGGTCCCAATGGGAGGCCCTGCAGACCCGCTATATTCACAGCTTTCAACATCTGTGGATGCTTGGTGAGTTCAACCACCTGACCTGGATTAAGCACCTCAAGAAAACACTTGTGCTCTGCAGCCAGAAGTCAAGTTTTCTGATAAAAATTCAAGTAGAATGACTTCTGCCAATGAGCTATTTGATCAATGTGGTTGAGACCAAGTTAAAAAATAATTATCCCTTACAATAGGTTTTATGGGCAAATTAAGAGGGTTTAAAGAAATTGGAGGATGGACTGTTATATCACCAACTCTGAGATGTACAGGATAGAATAGATGTAGTAGAAACAGCCACAGCCTCAAGCAGATTGGTCTAAACTCCAGCCACAGCTCAGCCACTTGCTGAACACAAAACTCAGAGATATGTTTTACTCATAACAGTAATATTTATATTGTTGAGCATTTACCATGTTGCAGACATTATGCTTGGAGCTTTATGTGTAGTTCCTCATCCCTCCACCCTCTCCACATTACAGTTGTGGGAAACATAGCTCAAGCAGGTTGTATAACCTGATCAAGATCATGTAGGTAGTTAAGTATCAATTAGGACCATCACCTACAAAGATCATGCAATTCTGTTCCTACGCTCCATTGTCTCTGTTCTCCTATGAACCTCATGGGACTTTATACAGCAAAATGAAATAATGGTTCTGAAAGACCTTCAAACATCATAAGCAAAAATCTACAGGAATGTATCATTGTTGTTAAATCTCTTTTCTTCTCAAAAATGTTTTCAGTCTTCAGCTCCTCTTTATTATGTTCTTCTCCTGACTACCATAAAGCTTTATTTATTACTATTTTTTCTAAACTACTCACTTGGCATTAGCACATCTACTTATACTGTTTTGTCCGTATTTGAACAACAGGAAAACATATTTCCTGCAAGTGATTTAATAACAAAAACAATAACAGTAGCTATCTTTTGTTAGGTCTTCCTAGGTGCCAGCTACTTTTCTAAGTACTTTGCATGTGTTGACTTACTTAAAACTCATACATGTCTACATGGTAAAAGGCTTTATAACCCATGCTTTACAGAAGGGAAAATTGAGACATGGATAAGTTATATAACTTGACTAGAGCCATGTAACTAGCAAATGGAAGAACCAGGATTCAGCTGGTCCCAATGATTGAAATGTTGCAGAAGCATCAGTTGGTAGTTTTGTTTGCAGAATAAAATTGCTTAGAAGCCAATGAACCTAGAAACAAAATATTCAATGTTTAGTGCATATAAAATCCACCTCTGTATGCTATTAAAATGTAGATTTCTAGGCCTAACTTTTTGAATTTCTGATTCAAAGATATTTGAAGTAGAACCAGAAATCTGCATTAAAAAAAAGCATCATTAAAAGTGGTCTTCTGTTCTGGCTGGTGACACAGTGGAGAGGCACCAGCCTGCGGACCCAAAGGTCACTGGTTCAATTCCCAGCCAGGGTACATAACCAGGTTGCAAGCCAGGTTGCCAGCCAGGTCCATAGCTGGAGGCGGGTGAATGGCAACCATACATTGATGTCTTTCTGCCTCTCTCCCTTCCTCTCTCTCTGAAAATAATAAATAAAATCTTAAAATAAAAAGATTTTTTTAAAAAGTGGTCTTCTCCAAGTGATTGTGTAGACGATCTGCAGACTGCACATCAGGAACACAGAGTGATTGAATATACTTGCTTCTGGTCTGGAGAGAGTTTTGACACTAATCAGCAATTCACATGAAGATTCTTCATGGCTCAAGTTTCTCTTCAAATGATCTGCATGATAATCAATGACTGTGTATTTATTAGCTTACTGAATGATAAATGGAAAACAGAAAATATATACTTCCTGTCTTCAAAAATATAAAAATATAAAAATTTGCAACATTGAAGAAGTTTTGTGAATCTGTGAATATTTACAGGGTTGTTTGCTTATTTGTTTTGTAGAACTGTTGACCTTAAAGTTTCTCTCATTTCTTTCCCAAGGTTATATTACTCAGCAGGAGGCCTTGGCTTATACTGCTGTACTTAGAGACTCAACCAAGAAATCTTCAGCCAAAGAAACTCCTCAAAGACCCATCCCCCAGAGGATTTCAGCCCTGACAAGAACATGGCTGCCAGCACTCCCTGTGTCTGTGGTTCCACCCAGAGTCAAAAGTGCAAGGCTCTGAACCCTTAGAAGCCAAGACTTAGTACAAGATCTGAAATAGGCAGTTTGCCCATATATCCCTGGCACCTAGTGAGTGCTTAGTATATATTTGTTGAATGAGCATAAGTAAATCTAATATAAACTCCACAACTAGAAATAGTCTTTCTCCCATGCAAATAAATTTTATAGCAAAGAACATATTGAGAGGTTAAGGGCGACAGAGGTAAGAGTAAATAAGCCTTTCATTCTACATAGCTGTAGAGTAAAATGACTTTTGAAGCTTCCAATGCAAAAGCTTTCCTTGATTTAGAACCTCATAGAGAAATCCCAAGAATAGAAAAAATGGAGAAATTATCAGAGGGGTCCAGGTCCTCTATCACTGGGTGATGATCTCTAAAAAGCTACCCATTCATTGTACATATTAAAAATACCCAAAACAACACAGAATTCACACTGAGAATGTAGAGTTCTTGGAGCCATATCTTCTCAGCCATAAACAGACTGTGCATTTCCATATATTTCTTCTCCTTTTCTTCCCCATCAAGCAATATCAGTCAACTTGGTCCCAAATCTTCTGGTTCTCACCTGACTCAACAATTCCTTTGTGTAATCTTGAAACATGGATTTATTAACCTGCAATAGCTGAGTTCAGTCTACATGCTGTAGCAGGCTTTCACATGGGTAAGAGAATTTATGCAAACATCCTGCATCCCTGGAAGATGCAGAAACACTCTCAGAAGAACAAGAAATAGCTCCCAAAGCTAATTACCAGTCCAGAATCATATAATATTCCAAAACTGAATTTAAAAGATTCAGGAAGTCTGAATAGACTGATTACAATTAAATAAATTGAAGCAGTAATAATAATAAAACTCCTGACAAACAAAATTTCTGGACCAGGTGACTTCACAGGTTAATTTTATCAAAAATTCAAAGAAAAACTAACATTTCTCTTTCTCAAACTACTTCAAAAAATTCAAGAGGAAGGAAGACTGCAGCTCATTTCATGAGGCCAGCATTATCCTAATTCCAAAACCAGATAAAGACACTACAAAGAAAGAAACTTATAGTCCAATGTTCCTGATGACAATAGATGCTAATATCCTCAACAAAATATAAGCAAACTGGCCCTGGCTGGTAGCACAGTGGATAAGGTGCTGGCCTGCGAACCCAAAGGTCGCAGGTTCGATTCCCCAGCCAGGGCACATAACCAGGTTGCAAACCAGGTGTCCAGTCAGGTCTGTGGCTGGAGGCAGGTGAAAAGCAACCATACATTGATGTCTCTCTCCCTCTCTGCCTCTCTCTCTTCCCCACTTTCTAAAAATAATTAAATAAAATCTTTAAAAAAAAAAAAGGAAAAAAATATATATATAAGCAAACTGAATCCGGAAATACATTAAAAAGACCATACAACATAATCAAGCAGAATTTACTCCAGGCATGCAAGGTTGGTACAGTATCTGCAAATCAATAAATGTAATACACATTTTAAAAAGGTTAAAAATCACATGATAATATTAATAGATGCACCAAAAGCATTTGATAAAATTCAGCCCCCGTTTGTAATAAAAAAAGTCAGTGAAGTGAGAATAGAGTGAACAAATAGCACAATAAAGGCCATATATGAAAAACCCACAGACATCATCATAATCAATAGGCAGAAACTGAAAGTATTTTCTTCAAGGTGAAGAATAGGACTTACACCACTCTTATTCAACATAATACTGGAAGCCAAATAAGAAGAAGAAGAAGTAAAAGGCTTCCAAATTGAAAAAGAAGAAGTAAAACTGCCATTATTTACAGATGACATAATTTTGTATACATAAAACTCTAAAGATTCTAGCAAGAAATTACTAGAACTGATAAATGAATTCAATAATGTAGCAGGATACAAAATAGGTACCTGAAATCAGTTGCATTTTATACACCAATAATAAACTATCAGAAAAAAAACTAAGGAAACAATCCCATTTACAATTGTATCATAAAACAATACCATCAAATAAATTTAACCAAAAAATAAAAGAACGTAAACAAGAATAAAGTAAAAATGGATTAAAGATAAATGTAAGACTAAAAACCATAAAAATCTTAGAAGAAAACATAGGCAGTAAAATCTCAGACATTTCTCATAGCAATATTTTTTCCCATATACCTCCTTGAGCAAGGGCAACAAAAGAAAAATAAAGAAATGAGACTATATCAAACTATAAAGTTTTTGTACAGCAAAGGAACCTATCAGCAAAATGAAAAGACACCTACTGAACAGGAGAACATATTCATCAATGATACATCTAATAAGAGGTTAGTATTAAAAAATTATTTAAAAAACATAAAACTGAACATTAAAAAATAAACAATCCAATTAAAAATGTAAAAACACTTCTCCAAAGAGGACATACAGCTGGCCAATAGAATATGAAAAGATGCTCAATGTCACTAATCATCAGAGAAATGCAAATTAGAACCACACTGAGATATCACCTCACAACTGTCAGAATGGGTATCATCAATGAATTAACAAACAACAGATACTGGAGAGGTTGTGAAGAAAAAGGAACCCTGTTGGTGGGAATGCAGGTTGGCCCAGCCATTATGGAAAACATTTTGGAATTTCCTCAAAAAATTAAACATGGAACTGTCTTATGACCCAATGATTCCGCTTTAAGAAAAAAAAAAAAAAAAGAAACACCAATTTCAAAAAATATATGCCCCCTTATGTTCATTGAAGCCTTATTTACAATAGCCAAGGTTTGGAAGCAGCCCAAGTGCCCATCAGTAGATGAATGGATAGAAAAGCAGTGGAATACTAACTGGCAGTGGAAAAGAAGGAAATATTACCTTTCACAACATCATAGATGAACCTGGAGATTGTTATATTAAGTGAAATAAGATCATCAGAGAAAGACAAAGACTATATGATTTTATGTACAAGTGGAATCTAATGAACAAAATTAACAAACAACAAAGAAATAGACTCATAGATGCAGAAAATAGACTGACAGCTGTTAGAGGAGAGGGAAGTTGGGGCACTTGGATGAACACTGTTGAAGAGATTAAGCAAAACAAACAAACAAACAAACTCACAGGCAGACTATAGTATGGTGATTACTAGAGGGAAAGAGTGGTGGTGGGAGGTAGAAGAAGGTAAAGAGAATATAAATGGTGATGGAAGGAGAATTGACTTTGGTGTGAACACACAATACAATATACAGATGATGCATTATAGAATGTACACTTGAAACCTATATAATTTTATTAACCAATATCACCTCACTAAATTCAATAAAAACCTTATTAAAAGAATGAAATTTTAGTTCCAACCATGTTGTTGCAAAGGTTAGGAGTTTCTTCTTTCTTTCTTCTGTGTAGTGTTCCATGGGACTAGAAAGTATTATGCTTAATGAAATAAGCCAGTCAGTGAAAGACAAATACCATATGATCTCACCCATTTCAGGACAATAATGAACAAAACAAACAAATAAGCAAAACAGAACCAGATACATGAATACAATGAATAGATCTTCAGTGGGCAGAGGGGAGGGGGGACGGGAGAGAGGAGAGGAGGAGGTTAAAGAAGGGGAGCAGTTTAGTTAAGGAACTAGCATGAAAGAACCATGGGCATGGATAACAAGTGGGATTGACTTTGGGGGAGTGGGTGAGTGGGGAAGGGGACAGAGGGAAGGAAAAAGGGGATGGATGTAATAAAACAACAATACAATTAAATTAAAAAAAAAAAAAAAAAAAAAAA